>PVIR01010645.1:38047-49335 GCA_004026965.1 Petromus typicus | reverse complement strand
AATGGAGTATTACTCTGCCATAAAAATGATCAGTTTGAATCAATTATTCTTAAATGGAGATACCTTCAGAATATCCTCATAAGTGAAATAAATAGGGCACAGATAGGTACATATCACATCTTTTCTCTGGTATGAGAAAATAAATATGTAAATGAGTCCTAGAATTGTATTTTATATATTGTAAAATAGAAAATGCTCAATGTAATATAGGATGAAGGGGGAAAATGTTGAGATTGTAACAAAAAAAGTAAGGAAACAAATTTTGTGTATATGGAGGGGGCGGTAGGGTGCGTAGGGCTATGGGAAAAAATGAATTAAGTTGTGTCTTTTACTGGTACAAATCCCCATTATGGAGTACAATCATGATGTGTATATGTAATGTACAAATAAAGATTAATAAATTAAAAAAAAGAAATTCTCCCGTTAGAAGATGTCATGAGTTGAATTTTATCTTTCATCCAAAAAAGGTATATTAAAATTTACACAAAGATTAAAATTTAGTTGAGTTTTTAGGTTGTTCTTAAATCTAATATGGCTGGGGTCCAGCCTATGAGTAAAAAAATGAAAAGTCAAACAGCTACAAGAAAAGCACGAGGCCAGTTGTTTACAGCTTTCAGAAGGAATAAGACTGGCGACATCTTGTTTTGGTTTTCTAGACTCCAGGAATGTAATAAAAATGAGCTTCTGGTTTCCTAAGCCTGTCAGTAATGGTTGTTTGACTGCCTTGAGAAACTCACACATCAGTCATAAAACAAAAAGAAATGTGTAACAGGAAATGAAAACAAAAAACCAAAAAAAAAAAAAAAAAAAACTATTGCCGGATGAGGTTTGTAAAAGTCCTAAATTTGTCTCAGCTTTTTCCTTCCTGATGGGACAGTCCCTGACACCAGGGACGTAGAGGAGGAGAGACCTATTTTGGCTCATGGTTTAGTCCACAGTCCTCAGGCTGCACGGTGGAAGAATTGGCGGAATCAAGCTGTGCTTAGAAGCCTGGAAGCAGAAAGGCAGGAGCCCGGGAAGACAGTGTGCCCTTCCTTCTAGGCAAGCTTCTGTTACCTGCCTCCTCCCACTCACCCTCATCACCTAACAAAACACCCTGCCTGAATCCATCCCGGTTATTTCACTGACGAGTATGGCTTCCCATCGTCCAGTCATCTCAAAACCCCGTCTCTGAACGCATGAGGATTTTTAAAGGACGATCTAGTTCTAAGCCAGTTGTTAACGCATTGAATCAAAGGAGAGTATATGAAGGTAGTTGTGCAAATTTGATAGAACTGATGAAAACCAAGTAAGAAAATTAAGACAACTGGAACAAATAACATTGAAATGCAAAAAAAAAAAAAAATATACTTATAACTCATAGGAAATGGAAAATAGAAAATCAGAAAGCAGAATGAATAGGCATAAAATTAATAATAAAATGATAAACTTATATTCAAATATCATGACTCCATTAAACCCAGGTACAATAAAGATGGCATTGGAAAATATTAATATAAAAGGACCTACATATACAAATTTATTTCTGGGCCGGGGATTTGGCTCAGTGGCTCTGGCCCCTGTCTTGCAAGTGCAAGGACCCGGGTTTGATCCCCAGTAACCACATACCATACTGGGCATGGAAACTCACGCCCAGCAGCAATCAGTACCACATACCACAGTGCTGGGCGTGGTGGCTCACGCCTTTAATCCCAGCACTCGGGAGGCAGAGGCAGGAGGATTTTTGTGATGTGAGTTTCAGGCTGAACATAGGGCCAGCCTAAACTCCAAAAGGGAGATCCTGTCTCAAAAAAAAAAAAAAAAAAAAAAAAAAAAAAAAAAAAAAAAAAAAAAAAAAAAAAAAAAAAAAAAAAAAAAAAAAATTACTTCAAATACGAAGTTACTGGTAAATGAACAGTAAAAGGATGAAAGGCACATATATCATACAAATGCTAAATTTAAAAAATGGAACCTATGTTAAAATTATACAAAATAGATTGCAGAACAAAGAAAATATCAAGAATAAATGTAAATGTTAAGAAAGAATAAAATAATGGATTTGTGGATAACATTATTAATCCTAAATGTATTGGAAAACTAGACCAATGTCATTCATGGACATATATACAAAAATCCTCAATAAATTATACAAGGTGCAGTTTGATTCCCAGTACCAAAAAACAAACAACAACAAAAAACCAACCAACTAAATAAAAAACTGTCAGGACAATGATGGTGAAAAACTATATGCTTTCCTCACAAGCGTGGGGATAATTTCTTACAGGAATTTGTAGATAATATGAGGTAAGAAATAAAATGAATGCAGATTTGAAACAAATACATCAATATTTGCTGT
Source organism: Petromus typicus (assembly GCA_004026965.1). Lineage (NCBI taxonomy): Eukaryota > Metazoa > Chordata > Mammalia > Rodentia > Petromuridae > Petromus > Petromus typicus. The sequence goes on along the minus strand of PVIR01010645.1, from coordinate 47,000 downwards.
TCTATATATGAAAATGTCCCCAAGCAAAAGCATCTTGAAACAATGAATATAACGTTTAGTTAGGTATAAAATATATGCAAAAGTCAATTCCCTGCTTATAATTAATGAAGTGAGTGCAATTATAATACATACTTTTTAAAATAATTCCTTAAAATTAAATGTCATTACAAATATAACATTATTAACATATTCAAAATGCAGAAAATTATGAAAGTTGATGAAAAAATATTTATCTTATTAAATGGAGAACTACACATATGGATTAGAAAACTCAATGTTATTAAAATTATACTTATTTCAATATTAAAATTTAAGTACAATCCAATCAAAACACTAACAAGACTAACAAGCTATTTTATGAATATCAAACGATGAATTTTATATGGAAAAACAATGTATCTATAGTGAACAATTTAATGATAATGAGGTGAGACAACTCATACTTCTGAAATGCAAGGAAAAATATAAAGCTATATGAATCCCTATATTATTGGTATTAGAATACATAGATTGATGGGAACAGATGAGAAGTCAGAAATTGGGGCTAAAGTTAAGTAACTGACACAGAATCAAAGACAATTCAATGGAGAAAACATACTGTTTTTCAACAAATATTTCTTAAACAATTAGGTAAATTTACATTCAATTAGAGTACAGAAACTATCTGAATATTTTTTAATTTAATCTTTATTGGTACATTATGAATACACATCATCATTGCATTCAACATTGAGGGTATGTACTAGAATGTGACATGACTTGATTCTCATTTTTTCCCTTTTCCCTCTACCCTGCAACTTCCTACCTACTAAATACATAATATTTGTTTCATTTTTTCTTTATTATTACCACTTTCATTTCCCCCTCATTATTTGCCCCTATGCTCCCTTCTTTTTAAATGTTTTCTATTTCACAATATCAACTATACATATTACAACTCATTTACATATACATTTTATCCTACCAGAGAAAAGATAAGGTATTTACATATTGGAATTTAAATCACAACAGAGCTAATACACTTGGAAAAAATATATATGGAAAGATAACCCAACAGTTTTTAAGCAGGAAAATGTAAATTGAAATATTACTGCATTTTCCTTTAGTTTGGCTAAAATCTCCCAAACTAATAATGTCAATTGATTGTTGACATACACTTGATCTTAGCCAAAAGGCAGAGAAGTGATTGATTGTTGACATAGAAAAACAGATATTTCTACACATTTCATGTAGAATCCTATAATTAAACTGCCATCTTTGATGATATTTTGCCAAATTCTTACTCAAGTACAGTCTTAATTATATTCTTTAAACTTATTTGGAAATATGTACATAAAAACTCTAGATGCTAAAGTTATAACAAAATTATTCATAAAAATGAGAAAAAGAGCCTACCACAGTGCGTATCTAGAAAGATAAAAGATAAATGAGGAATATCCATGTAACATAATATTACCTAGGGATAAAGTGAAGTGAACTAATAAATTAAAAATACCTGTTGATAATATTAATTTCACATTGTTCCTGCATGTCATAGGAGAATTCCCATAAGTTACATGTATTCAAAACAATTTCCATCCAGGGAGTTGAGATAAAACTATTATGTAAGTTATTTAGGAAATGTGTTCATTCTATAAAACTAAAGATGAAAAGATTTGAGATAATATAGCATTTTGCATAGAAATAAATCAGAAGATTTCAAAAAACGCGATCCACATGTACTGCAAATTGAATTAAACTAATGGAGGGTGTGTGGGACAGACTTGGAAATGGAGGTTACAAATAACATACGAAGAAAAATAGAATGATACATTTCACAACAAATTAAATTTGCAGATATCAATGCAAACATGTGTTAAGCTTAATATTTATAGAAATGGTTACATAGAGAAATATTTCCTGTGTATGTACATGCATGAGTTGTCATACCAACAAATACTTACTTGTCTTATCAACAGAAAAAAGATATAGAAGCAGTCAGATCTTTGCAATTTTCGGATATTTAATTCTCATATTTTGTTTTAAGTGCCAGTTTTTTTTTTGAAACTTTAGGAATAAATAAAGTAGTAAGGAGGTACAATTCAAAACTGTGCTAAAGGCTCTGTACTCACCTAATATAAAAGTGCTATGTGAATAAGCAAAGGGGTAAACACAATCAAATTGCCATGAAGAATTTCAAATATTTTATGAGAATATTTCACTTTCAAAGAAGTGAAGAGTAACTCCTCACTTATTAGTTATGAGCTGCATTAACAAATTTTTTTTTTTTTGAGACAGGGTCTTGCTTTGTAGTTCAGGCTGGCCCTGAGCTCAGCCTCAAGTTTACATCACAGCAATCCTCATGCCTCTGCTCCTGAGGGCTGGGGTGACAGGCGTGAGCCACCACACCCAGCACTGTGGTATGTGGTACTGGTTGCTGCTGGGTGTGAGTCTCCACATCCATTATTGTATGTGGTTACCGGGGATCGAACCTGGGTCCTTGCACTTGCAAGACAGGAGCTGGAACCACTGAGCTAAATCCCCGGCCCCCTATATTAACTTTCTGTAGTAGGTTAAAACAGTAGTCTGATGGTGTTGAGTTAAAAAAAAAAAAAACAGACAAATACCTCATTGGTCAAGTAATCAAAGTTAATCCCAAGAACCTACCATTATTATGATATGATGAAAATGGTTTCTGGTATCTGCAATTCCACAGTGATCAGGAAAGTGTTATAGAATTCAATTGATTTGTACTATACAAAAATACTTTAAAATATTTTCTATTGTTTAATATACTCCATTTGTGATATTTTGTTTGCATAGTATTTATAACAAGTGGAAATTGTGTCAAGTTTTAATTGATAGTAAAGGCCTTATATACTCAAGCAAAGGAACAGTAGGGTAAAGCAATCTTGGATTGCAAGAATCAAGCTCATGTTCAAATCTATGTTAGTCACCAAAAATGCAGTAAACCAGAATCTAATAGGAGGAAAAGTAATAGAAGGTGAACTACTAAAACTTAATTTACAGGACTCAAATGACAAGGAAAAGGAACAAAGAAGAGAAAAATATAAAGTAAAAAGAAAATGTATTTAAGCACAAATGCATAATAAATTATCTGAAACACAGGTTTAATAAAAGTGCCAATAGAAAAATATAGTCAGGTCGTATATAAGGAGAAAAAAGTCCTTACAATGGTGCTATACCGATTTCAATGAAAAAAGGATAGTATACCTCAATTATTATCAGAGAAGGTAGTTTTTAAGGCTCATACAATTTTCTTACTAGCATTTGAACTTCCTTACAGGCAGGAAACATTCTATTACTTCAGATCATGTAGAATTTTAGATATGAACATACATGATGATAAAATGAATATAATTTAAAAAACCACATAGGAGAAGCAGACAAAAAAAAGTGTAATGGAGTTTTTATGACTTTTGTAGAAAATGAGAACATTCTGGAAAGCTTAAGTTAAATCTACAAATACAAAGAAAACCAAAAATTTTGACCTAATGGTTACTTGCATCTCAAATAGAATATGCTAGGGGCTATAAAGAAAATCTCAAAACTTTCAGAAGACTAAAAGCATAGAAATTATGCTATCAAACTGATATTAATATGTAAAAGACAAAGATAAATGATAAAACTAATGTAGTTCTGTATGAATCAGAGTTCAAATAAAATCACAATGGATATTAAGATTTTGAACTTAAAGATAGAAAGCAGTATAGAGCAAAATTAGGGAGTTGTAGTCAAGAATATTTATAAAGGAGCGTATGCTCATAAATAGGTATATTTTATAATAGAGCAAGTGATAAGGTTCAATGAGTAAAACATTAATCATGTTGAAGCTAGAAAAGCAATAAAGCCAAAAATATAGAAGTAAAGAAATGAAAAGTAGTAGGCAATTAGTACATCAACAGGATGAACAGCTTTGTTTTTAAAAACTCTGTTAAATAAAAGTCTTATGAGACTGACCAATATAAACCAGAGTAGCACAAATACAAGGAAATGCTTTAATTCATGGCATTAAGAATTAAAATAGTAATATCACTATAGCCCAGAATAAAAGACAGTAGGAAGGACAGCTTTACCACAACAAACTGAAACTTTTACATCAAGTGGATAAATTTAGGAGAAATAGAAATATATGTGTATAACTCTGGCTGACCAACTTCGATGTTATGTTTTGCATCTTGGTCCCACTCTTTCCCACCCCGGCCTCGTTCCCATGGCGGATCACAAGCTCACTGATTCCCCGTTGCTCCAAAGCATGGTCTCCATCTCACTTCCGATCGCAGCTCTAACTAGGGGGAAATTCCATGTGGGATTTGACAGCATTTGAATTGACAGCTTCTCATTTCAACCGCGCTTTGCTTTCCCCCCGGGACTCCTCTGCCAGCATCTCTCAGACTTGCTGAGTCTGTGCAGAGAAAATTCAGAAGTGTGAGGATGTAAAATCCCAGGGGAAAGCTCGAAGTGTTTCGCAGGTTAGAGGACTGAAAAAATGTACTAACCACTCCTGCAACCACTTCCGCATCTTTCAGGTAGAGGATAATGACAGGCGTGTGAACGCTCCTTACAAGTCCGCAGCAGAAACCACCCTTTAGGCTATCTTTTCTCTGCCTCTGCATCTTTATGAACTAACTCTTTATAAATACTTTACCATTATATACTACAAATGCGTACTAATAAAGAATCAATAAATTACATTTGTGTAAGTTCTTGGTATAGAGTTTGTAGTTCTAAACCTAAGCTTATACAAGATTTTCCAGATCTCTCTTTCCTTCTTAAAGAAATATTTCAGAATACATAACAGATCTCAACCACAGGAAATTTTGGTTTGCACAGATAGAACCCTGGTGCCCATGAGTGGAAGACAGCTAAGAAAGTGAGCTGCTTGATACATCCTTTGAAATTGAACGGTGTATAAAGCTACTTAACTTCTGCTAGGCAAATTTTGTTATTACAAGATTACAAAGGTGAGATTATGTTGCATGTAACAACAGGAATAGTGTGACTGACTGTCAGAAAGTACTATAGTTGGATTTCAAAATCCACAATTATAATACAAAAACAGAACTGTAATACTAACACTGTGCTTTTGAAATTTTGATGGTAAGAGCAACTATAACGTCAATGGCCACGTTGAAAGTAAATTATGAAAAATTCATTTTGAGCAACAGCCACTCATACCTACCTTTTATAGTCAATGAAATACAGTGATACAATTATGAATATTTCCTTATGTAGATTACTTGGTTTTCTTGGAATATAAAAATAGTATTTATTAATGATGTTTGATTTTGTCTAGTGTGGCCTACTGGGCTCCAATTTCAATTCTAATTAAATTTGATTAACAAATACATTTTGATTATCTTAATTTTCAAGAAGTCCAGAAGTGGCACTGGCTTAGTGAAGACATTTTGACAAAAGTTCCCAGCCATAATTTTAGCACCAGCATTTATATTGGAAGCTACATATTTTGTAATAAATTCTGCATAAATAATGTCCTATAACATATTGTCATTTTGAAGTGACAAAACTACTTAAAATTACAATGCACATTGTAATTTTCTCAATTTTGATGCCATTTGAATTGCCAAAGGGAGATAAAAGTCATGGATTCTAAATTGCTAAAGGCAGATAAAAGTCATTGACATGTATACATACATGAATGTATTATATTAAATAGTAAATATGTATGAAATAGTAAATTATATTAAAGTATCAATAACTGGGAAGAATATATATGACCTTCCTATATAATGCATTCCAAAACCCTCTCAGGGTCCAGAATAGTTATATTAACTTGCAATGACTTTTTAGAATAGTCTAGAATATAAACAAGATAACATTTCACCAGGAGAAAAAACAAAACAAAACAAACAAACAAACAATAAAAACCTTCCTGCTGCCCATAATGTACTCTGCAAGAATTTAACACTTAATGTATCTATAACATTTATCCATTGCATATATAAAATTTAAATTATGGTGGCCATTTGGTGGTCGTTTTGATGCTATAAAAATAGCCATTATGATTATTGTTAGTTACAGTGAATTTATAAGAATCATTAACAAAAAGATTCTATTCTGTTTAGGACTTCTGATGGCTGGGACTGAGTAGGGGACAAGGCTGTGGAAACCCTCTCATGTAGAAAGAAAATAAGAAAGAAAAGCCTTCCAGTGGATTTTAAACAGCTGTTGAAATGTACACAGTGCATTTGAATCTTTGCTTAGCCCTTCCATAAAGTACATACTGACTTACCAATTATTAATCTTTTTGTTGACTTTTATTCAACTGTCTAAAACAATTCTACTGCTCTTCACTTTTAGAAATGTGGCAATCAAAGGGACATAAACATAATCTGCATTCAGCCTATTTAACTGTCAACCATTATGTGTTTGCTGCAAACCTTGAAAATTATCACACCTTCAGAACTCAAGTGCGCACAGGGACATGCCGAAGAACAGTATCATCGTTTTCGGACTATTTCACTGTCTACCACTTGACAAAATTTGAATCAAAAATTATATGATGTTTCTTACAATTAGAGGGTGAGAAAGGCTTAAAAGAGTGAGCATTTTCAGTCAAGGTTTTGCCAGTAGACCCAAAGAGAAGGCAGACTATGAAATGATAAGTTTTTAAAATTTTTTTTTTTTTTGGTTGAAAGAGCTACACTCCTCTAGTGAATGATCAATATCAGTATGCACCTTTTCAGCTGTAATTATCTTGTCATTTATTATTATGAGGATGACTGATTCAGGAAAGTTAATTTGTGAAGAATAGACCAAAAAGACAATTTTAGAATTATAATGAAATCCTTAGAGGAAAAAAGTTTTATTTAACTTCTTATGTTGATTACTAAGAAAGTGAGTAGGGTTTATTTAATGAGAACTCACTCTATCACATGACTATGGTTAAAAATAATGTTGATATTGAATAGTGATCAGAAGAAAATATAAGATAATCAGTGTGATTTAGACTGACTGGCTCTATACTCTTCTAAAATAACTTTTTTTGAAAAACTATTAGATATTTAAGCTCTTTCTTTTCCAAGTGGTTCACAAAAAGGAAGCACTGGTAAAAGAAAGCAATCAAGCTAAGTGTAGTGATGCATGCCTGTAATCCCAGCACTGGAGAGGCTGAGGCAGGAGAATTTGTTTGAGTTTCTGGTCTGCTGGAGTACGTAGTAAGCTCAAGGCCAGTGTGAACAAATAGTGAAAGAGAGGAAGGAAATGGAAGATTTAGTTATTGCTAAAGATGAGACAAATGCATGCATACACAATGAAAGACTTCAACAAAGGGAATAAGGCTTTCTTATATGGCAAAATGTTCAGTAATTTTTTTCTTTGTATATTTTTTATTTTTCTTTGTATATTTTATTTGCATATTTTTCTTTGCATATATTTTGATGCCATGCTTTGCTAACTATAAAGGTGATTTCTTATCCTAAAAACTAAGGTAATTAAATAGGTGGAACTTAAGGTGGGTAAGATGATTATAAGATTATACGTCTATTCTGATGATAGTGATGGATTATTACTCCTTATCAAGTGCATGGTATAAACTCTGCCATCTACAATATTTGTTACATACAAAACACTGTCTCTGCCATGTGCTCTCCCTTCACTTTATACTGAAGGAGGTGAGTTCCTTATCCTTGTCCCTGTCTTCTTTAGAGGGAGGCCATAAAAAGATTAGAAGAAGAAAAACCTTTTATTTACTCTTTTCCTATTAAATAATGAATTATATGATTGTTAATGAAGGATGAGTTCTGTGCTCACATTTTTATTTCTTAACCTCACGTTTTAAGTGCTTGTCAGTGTATAGATTTCTTTAGTGCTTTTATTCCCTTGCCCTTGACCCTCTCAACTCGATTTCTCTATGTTCTTTTTCTCTGGGTTAAGTCATTGCAGGGGCTGGTCAGCAAGCCCTTTGTCTTTATCTCCTCTCTCAGAGTCTTACAGTGACAGCTTGTCTCTGATACCATCTGCACTTGCATTTTCAAATAACAGGTGTCACTTTCCTGATTGACACTTCTTGAGTTGCTTGTTATATAACTGCAAAACATACAGGTTCTGATTTGTGGAGAGTGCAGTAGCCCCAGCCTGCTGAGTGTTCTTCATGTGTCTGAAAAACTCAACTTCTTGGTGTCATAATTGTATAGAAGCAATCTAAACACATCTGCATAGTGAATTAGGACTTGGAGAGGAGACAGTGATTAAGTGAATCTGCCCAACATATAACTGTTTGCACATTTAAACTTTATTGTTTTATCTAAGCAATTTATTAGTATCCCTTTATTTAGCCATAGAAAGTATCCTATGAGATAAGTTAAAAATTGTTTTAGTTGTTTGTTTAGGAGAGATCTAAGGTACAAAGAGTATAAGTGGCTTCTTTAAATGTAGTCATCTGTGTCACCAAGATTTTAAACTAGATGTTGCTGACTCTAGAGTTCGTATTACTAGTGTTGATTCTGGTAGCCAGTGAATTCCTGAAGTCAATTATAATCAACCTCTTTCTGTAAGATGACTGCACAATTATTTTGTGTTTCCAAAGAGTCTGACCATTAGTTATCTTTACGAGAAGAGCAGGAGGAAATACCTTATGAAATCTTGGTAGTTATTTTTAAAGCTACTGCAAAAAAAAAAAAAAAAAAAAAAAGACAGATAATGCAGGCTAAAAAGTATACAAGAACAGGTGAGACAAAAAAAGTTGTTAAGGGGCCGGGGAGTTAGCTCAGTGGTTCCGGTGCCTGTCTTGCAAGTGCAAGGGCCCGGGTTCGATTCCCCAGTAACCACATACCATACTGGGCATGGAGACTCACACCCAGCAACAATCAGTACCACATACCACAGTGCTGGGCGTGGTGGCTCACGCCTGTAATCCCAGCACTAGGGAGGCAGAGGCAGGAGGATTGCTGTGATGTGAGTTTGAGGCTGAGCTCAGGGCCAGCCTGAACCA
>PVIR01010645.1:0-37947 GCA_004026965.1 Petromus typicus | reverse complement strand
TACAATATTTACAAATCTGTGACCTATTAATTTCACTTATGAGGATGTCCTCAAGCGACATCCATTTGAGTATGAATGACTCAGTCTTATCATTTTTAATGGCAGAGTAATACTCCATTCTATAAAAGAACAACATCTTCTCTATCTAGTCTCCAGTTGATGGACATTTGGGTTGTTTCCAAGATTTGGCAATCACAAACTGAGCTGCTATAAACATAGGTGCACATATGTCATTTTAATATGAATCTTTTAATTCTTTTGGGTATATACCTAGTAGAATCATGGCCAAGTCAAATGGGACCTCCAATCCTAGCTTTTTGAGGAATCTCCACACTGACTTCTACAGAGACTATATGAGTCTACGCTACCTCTAAGAGTGGAAAAGGACTCCTTTTCCTCCACAGCCTCACCAACATTGGTTTCTGGCTAATTCTGAAATAATAGCCATTCTTTGTGTAGTGAGATGAAATTTCAGTGTTGTTTTCATCTGCATCTCTCAAATGACCAAAATGTTGAACATTTCTTCATATACTTCTTAACTGCTCTTACTTCTTCCTCTGAAAAGTATCTGTTTGTTTCAGATACCCATTTTTGAATTGGGTCTTTAAATTTGCATGGGCTGATTTTTTTTTTAAAACTCTTTATATGTTCTAGATAGTGGCCTTTTGTCTGAGAAACAGCTGGTAAAGAGTCTTTCCTCAATATCACCTTATGTGGGAGGCATTGTTGTTATCTCCAACTTACAACTATTTAGCTAAGACATCAGCAGGAAGTCACTTGCTCCACATATCCATATGATAAATATGATAGAGTTGTAATATTTCAATTCAGCAACATCGTGCCTCTAAGGGAGGAACACTAAGACATTTTATGCCTTTGTTCTGTCATGACTTATTTATTCTTATGTCTTCACAATAAGGAGAATCTTTATTCACATACATATATCCAGTGTCTGATATTACCTGCTATAGAGTCCAACAAATACGTTGATGTAAGTGTTAAAGAAATAATTTCTAAGTACAAAAATTCATATCTTTATAATATTAATGCTTAAATGAGACAAATATGCAATAAAAATTCTTCCGTTTGTACAGAAAAATCTAGTGTATAGTGATTGTGAGGTGACAGAAAAATTATGACTAAAAGAGGGGAAAAGGTTTTATATGGTACCACAAGGTCAGAAATGGATTCCGTGTTCAAATGTGTTCACAGAGTCTTTGAAAACAAGGCTTTGGAGTTGGACTTTATTCATCATTTTGAAAGTCATTGAAATTTAAGCAGGTGAGTGACAAAATCTAACTTATTTTTAAGAAGACCTTTGTGACTGCTAAATTGAGAATTAACTAGAGAAGATGAAATTCATACTTCAGTGCTCAATGAATTACACATTTTATTAATACCAGCATACAGAGCCCAATAATACTATCTGAGAAGAGGCAGGTATTTCTTGACACTTAAGAAATAACTAGCAAATGAAAACCAGAGAATCCATATTTTATGGATTTTAGATTCCTTAAGGGAAGAATATTAGCTTTAACAAGAAAAATGCACAGAGCAGTCAAAATTATTAACAAGAATAGATAAAATAAGGGATTTTGATTTAGAGATTTAGAGGCAAAACACCATGATTGTTTAAGTGGATTTAGAACTTTATTGGCTTGGGTGCTACCTAGAGGATTAGGAAAAGAGACCTCAGGGTGTGTCTGGGTGAGTCTTGGAGATCTGATCTTGGGGAATATATCCAGTCCTAAATCTTCCCAATTGCTATTACCCTGCTGTGTTTCTTTGCCATCCTGAAGTTAGCATTTTTTTCTCCACTACTTCCTTCTACCATGATTTTCTCATCTCAGGGATGAGATTATGCACTGAAACCTTGAGAAAAAATAAGGCCTTTCTCCTTCATATTGCATGTGTTGAATATTTTGCTCCAGTGACAAAAAAAACTAACATCAAAATGTGTTTCTTGAGTAGTAGTTCCTTGCTATGACTGTAGCTGATCTTATTGGTTTAGAAGTGTTTGTAACTGGTTTGTAAGAGGAGTTTGGAATAGCTTGGAGAAAAGAGCTGCAAACGTCCTAAAATATAAGCACAGCCTTATAGAGGATTCTACTCAGGTCAGAGGATCACAATGCTGATAGGAATGTAGAAAGACCATGCTAGTGAGATCCTAATGGGGAGCGAGACCTCTACGAGGGAGTGGACTACAGGCCATGGATGACTCTGCAAAAAAGTTGTCTATATTTTGCTCATTTCTTAATCTATTGCAGGAACATGAATTTAAAGAAAGTAGACAAATTGATCTGCTCAAAGAAAACCAAGGCTGCCTAATGTTCAGGTTTGGACCTGAATACTGTTGGCTGATTTTTATGCCAGATTTATAGGGAGAATAGAAAACTAAAGCAGAGACAAAATAGTTGAAAGACTTACATTTTGGGGGGCCAAAGGAAGTATGATTGTTACACAGAATAGTGCTTTTAAAAAGAAATCAGGTATTTTGAGCAGGATCAAGAAGAACCTACTCATGGAATTTCAAATGTCCAAAGTGAAATATTTTATTTGAGAAGAGAATCTATTACTTCCTACTTAATAGAGTTCATATAGGAAATTAATTTTCTGGGTTTATTTCACTGTATGGGTCCCTCCAGGTATTTCCAAGGATGCCACAGCCATGATTCAAAGTGGCTGAGTGACTGGTTGAGCCAGTGATATATCTTGGAGCCTTTAATCTAATTTTGTCTTTATAAGAATAGAAGAGTTGTGAGATCATGGAAGTTTCCACTCAAATTTCAAAGGAAGGCATGACATCTCAGGCAAGGAGTTCCTACGAGGGCAGTATACATACTACGGGAATGAAAACAAAAGAGTTCAGAGTCTAGAAAAAAGGAAGTGCTAGGGACATGGAAAATTGTCTAAGAGAAGCTATAGGACATGAATGAGTCAGCTAAAGAGATAGGTCTTGTGGGCTGCAGCAAGCAAAGCCACAGACATAGAAGTCAACCAACCCTCACTGTACCTCCCAGACTTCCCTGAATATAATGTTGATCCTGATAGGATTCAGTCATGCTTTGCTCAGATTCTTGTATATATCCCCATTCTTCCTTTTGTAGAATGGAAATATTTATCATGTGTCACTGTACCTTGGGAGTGTGCACTTGCTTTTTATTTTTCCAGAGGTTAACAACTAAGAGTTTGCTTTCAGTCTCTGAACAGACTCTGGCTTGCAAAGTTTGAAAAATGTGGGTATGACTGAGTCTGTGGGAAAAGGATTCTTGTGGACTTTGTGCACAAAATAGTTGTATCATGTTAGATGGAATGACCAGCTTATTTTGTTTCAGGAGAGGAGTTTACATGTCAATTGTGTAGGACTGAAAGGTGAAGTGTAATTCTAATTAGTAATTCTAACTGTTTTGGAAATTAATAAAGCACATGTGAGAATATCCAGATGGGTCATGAAAATGTGACACTGAGCATTAACCCAGCCCCAAGGCTTTTCTTTTCTGGTGCTGTTCTCTGCTCCGACTCCCAGTCACCATAAATGGTGTAGCTCACCTCTACTTCATCTCCCCTCCTCGGTCTTCCTGGTTTAAAGCCAGCCATCCACAGACTGAAAACTCTAAATCCATAGCAATAATTTTTTTCTAGGTTGTGAATGTCAGCTATTTGGTTGCAAAGATGTAAAGCTGACTAATACACATGAATAACATTTATAAAACCATTGTTTAGATTTACTAAAATTTTAATAATTTTAATAGATGATTATTTCCTAGAGATTAAATTGTCTTACAATTAATTTTAATTTAATCCAATAAGCACCTTTTCTGTTATGACTAACTAAACAAACAAACAAGCTAAATGTTAGTAATTTGAGCTGTCAGTGTCATTTTGACAATGTTTGTGAAAACATAGAAATGCTTAAGCATGATATTCTATTTCATAAATTTTTTAGACCGAATATGAATACAAAAAGATGAGTAAATTCACAGTATTGATGTATGTATTAATCAGTAAGAAATGAGCACAATTCTCTTTCCTTCAGGTAAAAATATGATATTCTTCACTGCACTATTGCTTAGGCTAACAAATGCTCTCATGCATAAAAAGAAATCACTTTTCTACCATAACATTACATATTTTAATTAAACTGCACATATACAAATGCACTCATGAACTTCCTTTGTCAGATTTGACATCTGGAAATATTTAGATAAAATAAAATTATATTACAATTAGTTTTGTTTTATTGGTTAATGTGTTTTACACATCATATAAGAGAAGCTTTAAACAATTTGCATTTAACAGTAATTTAGAGATTATTTTTTCTATTTTAAAATTATTTTGTGAGAAAACTTTATAATTTAATTTTATTTAGGTAAAATCCAAGGGTAATTTAAAAATCTATAATACCTTGAAAATCTAAGTGATTTAATTTACTTTTCCACACAAAGTCTATTTTGAGAACAAACATAATGTTAGTAGATGGTCTATTCATCTTGGAATCAGAAAGAGTTGATTTTGTAAAGATGTTTCTTCACTTAGTAATTAGAAGTCATCAAATAATTTCTCATTCCAAGAGAGAAAGGAAGAATATAGAGGGGAGAGAAAAAGAAGCTACACAACAGCAGCAGCAAAAACATTTCAGTATCTATCTGTAGGTGTAGTAGGCTTCTAAGTCATCATGTTTAATTCTCCGGGACCTTCTAACCCCCAGTAGATTTAGCAGAGCCTCTCTAACCACAATCTTAACGTGACTGGGAAGTAATAATGGGCACAAGCTGAGTACTTGATGCATCTATTTGGTTCTCAAATATCTAGTAAATCTTGAACCACTAAATAATGTTTATGATATGATGTAAATTCAAAGAGATCTCAAAGAAAAGCCATAAGTGTCTTTCTAGAGTATGTATCTTCACCAGGAAAAAGAATGTCCATATAAATTAATGGTGATTGGATGCTATTAGAGGAGGATGAGTCTCCTTTGATAGATCAATCTATAGATAGATAGATGAGAGATAGGTAGATAGATGGAGAGGCAGACACAAATACAAAACCAATACTCAGTATTCGAAAAATTATTTGAATTCTCGGACATGAAATTTTGAAGTCAGTTCTTCTCAACTCCTGAGGAAATACTCTCAGTGAGGTACCTGTAATTTTGTTTCTTGCAAAACCAGCATCACATTGTCAGTGTTAATATGAGGCAAACACATAAAAGTCTTATGAATGACAAGGACATGAGTTCTACTCTAACATGATCAAGACCTAATTTTTAGAAACTTCTGATATATAAGAACTTGTCCTTACCTAAAAGATTGAAAATGTTTAGAAATAGAAAGCTATAATTTTGAAAAATATATTGCTCTGCTAGTGACAAGCCAAAAGAGAAAGGATTATTACAGGAGAATGGAAAAAATGTAGAGGGAAATTTGACTTATTTATATTTATTAATGTGTAAATATTGACATTACTGCAATATCTTATTTTCTGAAAGGTTAATAAATCTATAATTGTCTTGCTTAATTTATTTTATCTTTCCACCTCATTTTTTTGGTCCACTTAGGCAATGTAGAATTAACTCTACTTTAAAAAAAATGACTAAGAAGAAAATAACTTGAAACACTCCTGGTATTAACATTTAGCATTTTCTTTTGATTGGTTTATTGTTGCAAAAAGTATTCAAAGGCCATTTTTGAACTATCTAGTCTCAGATAATCCACTTTTAGGAAGTTGGGAACTAAATTTCTCAAATAATTTTCAAATGCAGAACCAAACAAATACATGAACTTCCCTAGGTGAGACTATGAGAGAGGGAATTATTATATAAAACTTTAAAGTGGAAAATTGTCAACAGAAGCAAATGTCTCTGAAGAGAACTAAAGCACAGTGCTCTTAATAAATGGAATTTATAAGAGTGTTTTGCAGTAGATAGAGCTTAGAAAAATAAAAGCCATCATGAATAAAAGACATTGCATTCAGTTTTACTGTCTTTAAATGTACCACATTTAAAAACAATTAAACATACTCTAAGGTAGTTCTTCTGGCAGGCACTAAAATCATGGTGTAACAAATGTCCCTTTATACCCAAAACAAATAGTACAAATAATATTTGAATATCCCTACTGGTTTATTTTACCCTTCCTGGAAATAAAATTGTATATATAATTTCCATAAATCAACCAATACTCTTTTGTCTCTGATATGATTAAAGAGGCAGGCTTGCAAGGAAAGTCATGTTTAAAGATAAGTGTGATTTGATTAGATATGACAAAAACCACTTCCGCAGAACAAAATTTACTCTTCGTATGGGACATCTGCGTGCCTATAGTGTCATTAAATTGGTCTAGAATCTGCTGTATGGTTTAGTTAGATCCCAATTCAATCAATATAAATTTAAACTGGACATTTGTAGAGCCATCTCTAGAAAAAGCACTGTAACTCCTACCTTTATTATATATTACATATAAAAAGGCAGTAACATATAATTTTTTGAAAAATCTAAATAAACAAAAATGTAGCTTTTGATTTTTTAAAATAATTTTAATGATAAACCTCTTTTTATTTGGTAAGTACAAATTTAAGAGTATATTACATTAAATAGTCTTTCAGTGCACTTTCATAGAGAGAGAAGGGAGAGACTGAGACAGTGACAAGAAACAGAGTCAGACAGACAAGACCAGAGATAGAAAAAGAAACACAAAGAGAGAGTGAGTCATGGGGGGCGGGGGAAGAGGCATAAAAATCAAAGCAAAGGAATTCATGCATACACAACCCAGAAGTGTAGGCTAAATGGCAATGTGAACTACTTACTTATCAAGAAAACTGAATCACAATGTGATTTTGCTTGGAAAGAAATCATATCAATGGCTCTATAAATATTACTGTTAATTATGAGTGTAAATTTATTGTATAAATTAGCCTTTGGCTGATTTTTAATATCTGTGTGAATTCTGAAAGCAATCAACTAATAACAAATTCAATACTATTTTTTCACAAAATTATAATTAACCTGATCTCTCTTTTTTTAAAATTGGAACTAAACAAAGAAAATTAGCACAATGCTCACTGGTGCACAGCACTTTCCCCGCTATGTAATGCCACCCTTTGTAGGCACAATTAGTATTCAGAATTAAACACTTGAAAGCCATTCTGATAGACTTTAATGAGATTAGGAACTCCTAGGAAGTTAAGATTCCTTGTTCAATTGATTGACTAGCTTAGCAATTTTTAGGCAAGTAGTTCTGTATTGTATTACATCCTATTCTGCCACTCATCTTTCTCTCTCTCTCTCACTGTCTCTCTCATTTTCCCTCTCTCTCTCTTGCTCTGTTACAAGTAATCCTAATGCATAATTTTAACATTTATTCTTTTCTGAAAAATGTGCATAACTTTAAATTCGTCACAATAAATAAGAAAATATATATTCAAAAATAAAATCATTACTATACATTAATATGTTCAGAATCAGGGACACTATAGATATATTAATTAAAATACATGCAGCTAATGGTACAAGAACGGTCTATGCTTTGTCTCTTTAGTTCTCCAAATAACCATGACATAAAAGTGTTAGTCTTCTCATCTGTAAATGAGAACTCTGAAGTATAATGAAATTAGAAAATGTGATCAAGTCCTCACAATAATGAGAAGCACCACATTATATATTATAAATTTGATTCCTTTCAAACAATCACAAAAATAATGTTTCCAGTCAGAATAAACACAGCTCTCATGAAATATAATTCCAACAAGTAAAGTTTAGATGATCACCAAAGATAAATCATATCATTTTTTAATGAAATCTCATTAAATACAGTGAGAGATTTCAATGTGATTAAACATGCACATGATCTTTATAAAAAAAATCTGTCTTCAATGGACATAGGAACGCAACTTCTTTAGAATGTTATGTCAATTAAAATATCTTAAAAATTTATCAGTACTTAATTGGGTGTTAGTTTTATAATTTTAAGTATTATATATTTGATTAAAACTATAAATATATGTTAGGTTCCCAAATTATTTTGGCTTTTATTTCCCATTGGAGCTGGGGATTTAGCTCAGTGATTCTGGCACCTGCCTTGGAAGTACAAGGGCCCTACTTTGATCCCCAGGAACCAAATACAACAGTGCTGGGCATGGTGACTCATACCTGTAATCCTAGCACTCGGGAGGAAGAAGCAGGAGGATTGCTATGAGTCTCAGGCTGGCCTGGACTACATAGTGAGCTCTGGGCCAGCCTGAACTACAAAGTAAGACTCTGTCTCAAAAAAAAATTTACCCTTTTCTCCAGAAATGTCATGAACTTTTGAAACAGAATCTACTGCAAAAGGTGATATATACACACATTTATTTAAATATTGGTAGAGTATGGGTCACACAAGAGGTGGTAACAGGATTGACAAAGTATATGACATACTGATCTTGGAAGGCCTATTAGTTATAGGTAGCATTATTGCTCTGAATCATGATATACTTCAACAGTTATTAAAATAAAATATTAATATTAAGGTCCTACTATGGTTTAGCTCTACAATCTCCCCCTTGTTTACAAGTGAGGGTTTTAAGAAGTGATTGGATCCCTGGCATACTCTACTTATTGCCGAACTGATCTAAATCTGTCATTAGGAGGTGGGGCAGTTGGAGGATGTATGTTTCTGGGGTTGTGCCTTTGAGGAAGCATCTCCCCCAGAAGCTCCTGCCCTCTCAGTCTGCTTCCTGGATACGATAGCATTACAAGCTCTCCCCCCCCATCCCTTCCATGTTGTCATTACCACCTTGGAGTCAACCAACCACAGTTTGACCCAGAGCCAATGAACCAAAATCAGCTTTCCTCTTTTAAGTTCAGTGTGTAAGATATTTTGTGCTTGCAATGAAAAAATGGGTGGTACAGAAAATTCATACCAGAAATGTGAGGCATTTGGTAAGAGTGCACCGGACCTGACTGTGAGGTTCAGAAAAATTTTTAACTGATTTATCAGATGGAGTTCGTATCTCAGTTTCTTAGGTACATCATAGACAAGTGCTGATTAAAAAGACAGAGAATATTTAAATTTTAAAAATTGTAACAGTAAAATACAACACCATTCATCTCCTTCCTCTGGAACACACATCTTTTTTTTTTTTAATTATCTTTATTGGTACATTAAATATACACATCATGATTGCACTCCATAATGGGGATTTGTACCAGTACAAGACACAACTTAATTCTCATTTTTTCCCATAGCCCCACCCACCTACCACCCCCCCCATATATATAAAATTTGTTTCCTTACTTTTTTGTTACAATCTCAACATTGTCCCCTTTCATCTTGGAACACACATCTTATCATTTGTCACTTTTCAAAGCAGTTCCAGAAGTCTTCTTTGCTTCTTTATGAGGTGTGATCAAAATGTCAGAGACTGCTGCTGCTGAGTGTCTTCCAAGGGAAGGACAGAGTCATAAAAACACTGTGGTGTCCTGCACCCTGCTCACCAGATCCGGTGCTGTGTGGCTCTCAGCTCTACGCCAAGGCTAAGATATAACAGAAGGGAAATGTTCTCACTAACTCAAGTGATCTAGGCAGCCAGGATGCTGTAACTGAAGACATGCATGATAAAGGAGTAAATAATGGCATAACTGTGTTCTGGGCCAGAGGAATTGTTCTGACAATGTCACATCTCATACATCTGCCCTATGACCTAATAACTCACTCCTCTGTATCTGTCAATTCACTGAGAAGAAGTGAAAGATGCATTGAAGAGTTGAGCCTTATAATCATAACTGAAAACAATGCAGATATGCATTAATGCAAGAAATTTCATCAAATTTCTATAAATTCCAATAATGGAAAAAACAACCAGTGAAAGAAGTGAGAATGAATTATATTACACACAGAATCATGGATAATTAAAAAAAAACCCTTTAATTGCATGACAGAAACAATGAAATGCTCCAGATCTTTATGGATATTCTGTCATCTTGATGAAGTTATTTGTCACAAATCACTGAATAGTTCATTTAGGTTATGTAAACACTTTATTATATAAGTTATGATTGAAAAAACTTCATAAATATTTAAAATTTTAAAAACTCAAGGAAAAAAACACATTGGCCTTAATGCATCTCGAAATAGTTCCCTTTAACTGTAATGTACCTATTTCATTCCTGCCATTCTCCAACCACACTGGTGACCTAAAGAGGAAAATGATAGTTGACTTGATGAAGGCCAGCAGTTTTTATTTCATTTTGTAAGCGACTGCCACCTTGAACAGAATATAAAGACAGCAAAGCGATTAAATAATTGTTGCTAACCACAGTCGCTAAAACTTTGGTATAACCAAGTCTTTTCTCTCTAAACTCTGAGCACGTACAGGCCGAAATTGTACAAAACATTTATTTTTGATTTACAATCTACAGACAGTTCAGAGAAGAATATAATCATAGTACCATAATGTGGGATTTTTTTATTTTTTCATTTTAATTAGATTATGTTTGTGATGCATAATTATTATATTTCTTTTGGAAAATTCATATATGCATATACACCATTTGGTATCTATTGTGCCATTGGTACCATTTCTCTTCTCCTTTTCCCCCTTCTTTATCTCTCTGCTTCTTCCCATAATCTCCTTCACATGCAAAATATCTGCCTCCCTGTTTCTTATCATTTCTCCTTTGTTTAATATTTAATTTATTTAAATTTTTGCTTTCTTATGTAAGGGAATTTATGCGATATTTAATTTTCTGTGTCCAACTATTCCACTTATTTTATATAATGGCTCATAATCTATCCATTTTCTTGCTAATAATATGTTTACAAATATGAAGATTGATGATTTCCTCATTTGTCTTCCTCTGATGCCTTTGCTCAAGTTTCACTTTCCCCATCATCAGCCTTTGAGAGAAATTTTTTGGACTCTGTTGTCCATGCATTATTACAATATGCAATGTATCCAAGATGCTCAGTTCTATAGACAAATGTGGAGTTGGAGGATGCCTGCAGGACTTGTACAGGGATCAAACAGGCTACAGACCTCTCTGACAGCCCAGACTTCTTTTGTCTTGAATGACAAGAATTTGGTGTCTTGTTTGCAAGTCTTAATCTGCTATGTTTTCATCATCTTGAGCAAGATTTTTGAAGTGAGTTATTCCTCTGTAAAATTTTTCTGTTTCCATTTGATTAAAACCTGATATCATAAAGGAAATGCATCTTAGAAGAGTGTTTGCTAGTTTATATTTGGGAAATAGTTTCATTAAATAAATATTATCTAATTAAATGTGATCACAATTGCATTCATATGCATTTATTTATATAAATGTATATATATTTTAAAGTGAATGGAGATCTAAAAACTATTTCTAAACTTCTGTAGGACAAATTATCTCTGTCCTTACTATTAAATTATAAGTTCCATCAAAAAGAATAAGTGAATGATACATTGGCAGCATTATTATAACAAAATTATGGAACATTCAGTACAAATTGAAATTAACAAAAGAGAACAGCTTTCATAATGGCAACTACCTAAATATCTTTACCTTTATGATAAAACTCTTGCTTCTTATTCACACAAAATGACTTCAGAAGATGAATTAGGTTTTCATTAATAAATAATTAAGCATTTTATCTCTGCAGTGCCTGAAAGCATAGTAAATTACATCTTTCCCATGTTGCTAATTTGGTGTCCAGCAAACAGATTTGCCTGTGGAAATTCTGTAACTTAAACTTATGATATATTAGCCACAGTTTTTCTTATTTCCTGTTTTTTAGTTATTGATAATGCAAATCCAAGCCAGGAGTGACTGATGACCTGTCAGAAGACATTGCTTTGGAAAACCATAGTAACATTAATATAGACTATCCCAAGTTGTTATATGGAACATTTCTCTTTATAATTAAGAAAACAAACAGGGCGAGGAATATGCTGCTTCATCAGATTTTACATGTGAAGCAGTCCCAGAATGAACTTTTCAAAAGAACTCCATAAATTTTGTCAAAAAAAAAAAAAAAAAAAAAAAAAGAGAGAGATGTAGAACATCATGGTCTTTTTCTCTACAATGAAGTCAGCCAAATACACATGCCACATGAAAAAATAATTTTTGCTTAATTATATATGTTACACAGTTTACAAATCAGACTCTAATTAGGGTTATACAAGTGTATATGATTTTGTAAGATGATACATGAGTCTAGTGTATGAGTGCATAGTATAAAATTTTAGCCACGGGTTTTTGCAGAGCTGTCCAAGGGTGACATCAACTCACTTGTAATGTTTTATTCTTTACTGACCTTCCTACTACACTGACCCTGGTACCTGCAAGGCATTCAGTACAAATTACACTTCAGTTATCTTAGGAAAATAACTAATTTTAAGAGTGATTTTTTAGTTCTTTATTTCAAGTCACTCATCTCTGTTCAGAGAAACTGGTGATATCGGGGAAAAGTCACTGAAATGGAGAAAAGAATCTTGAAGAAATATCCAGATGAGCATTTCTCTGTCTCAGCAAGAACAGCAGAGGTGAAAGGCAAGGTGGGAGACACTACAGGTTAATCCATTCACGGCTTCTGACTGCGGCCGCACAACACAAGCAAATAACACCTGCCATCCTCCGGGTGAGGACAGCTGACTGCTAAAACTTCTCAAAGTCATAGAATAATTTCCTGCTCAGCATCAACCCTAATATTTCCCAAGTATATTGTGTACAACCGACTCTGTAAAAGTTTATTTTATTTACTTAATATTTGAAAAAAGAGAGCTTGGATTCTACAGTTTATTGGGAAAAGTTTTCATGTGAATTTATGTAATTCTTTAGGGGAAATATTTTTAAAGAACTCATAGTATCTAATAATATTTCATGACTCAAAATAAAAATTATTTTAAGCTTATAATTCAAGTAACTCTTTTTAATAAAGCATAAACATTTCCTGGTAAATAAAATATCCTGTATTATATGTTTTCTTTTACATGTAATAGAATTTTCTATATTACTGTTCTACAATCATTTCCTTTTTTCTCATATCAGAAAATCAATAAATAAACTATAAGCTGATCTGAATTTGTTTCTGGACTTTCATTTTACCACTAAGAATTCTAACATAGTGCTTTATGCTGTAGAATGACTCTAATGACATGTAAATAGGAGGAGGATTATATTGCTTTTCTTTTTTTTTTGGAAACTGGGAATCAAACTCAGGCCCTTGTGCTTCCAAGGCAACACTGTACCACCTGCGCTAAATCCCTGGCCAGAAGGATATTTTAAAGGTTATATGTTTCTGACTAAGTTTTTACTTACATAATTGTTATGTAAAGAAAGTATGCAGCAACCAAGCGATGGAAAAATCTGTTTTTAACAGCGGTTACCAAGTTTTATTTTACGTTAGTTTCAAAAAAGAGAAATGAATTTCCAGGAACAAAGCCTAATTGTTAAGAGAAACTTGGACGTGTTGAACATACTTATCTGACAGGAAGCATAATTGTCTGAGAGAAAACGAAGGTCTTGGGACAGAGCAAATCCATCCCGGAAGGAGCCTAGTGCACAGTGGCTGGAGGATGGACGCCTAGCGCCCTGTGTGTACAGCTGGTCTTGCCTTTGCAACCAAACAGGCAACACAAGACCGAGGGAAAAAAGTTTATGTTTCATATTTTACTCAGTTAGGTAGGCAATATATTTTATAAATAATGCACATTTTTATACATCTTATTTTTTTGTTTTTGTGTAAAAAGTGAATTTTGGCTGAATATTTTGGAGGAGGGATTATAGCATTGTAAACCCCATATGAAGCCTAACTTCTGAGGTATAATTATTGCCCCCATCATTTGCTAACTTCAGGACTTGACTTCTGGGATTTTCTCCTGAAAACAGAAAATCAAAGCACATCAGAATTCAGCTATACAATCAGTAATATCCTTCCACTAACTTATGTCTGTAACTTTTAATGAATCTTATAGTTTGAAAAATTAAAATTGCGTTTTACATTTTTGGCTTTTGTTTCACTGATACTCCTTTGGAATATTGAGTTCTTTTGAAATTGTTTTTCAGAATATTTTATAGCTAGGAAAATAGCTTAAATCAATGTTCTGATTTAAGTACAATTAGCCACAGATAACCTTTATTCTCAGGTGTTTTTACACGGTTATTATACATATCCCCTCTGTAAATTAATAGTCATATCCAGCGTCAAGTATCCATGGAAGGTTCCGGCTCCCTGTCATTCGTACAGCTCTGCTGTTGAGATATTTCCAGCCCCAATTCCTGACCTTCGGACACACAGAAGAGGGCCAAGTCGGCTTCTGCCATCAGGCACTGCTTGGTACTGGCTACTTCAATCAACATGTACAACTGTCAGTCACGTGTACAACTATCCCAATCCCCACCAAGTCCCCTCTATTCCGTGTTCTCTACTTGATTTAAGGAAACACCCCATAGCATTATGTGTTAAAAAGGGGAGGCAGAGCGAGGGTAATGTAGCTCAGTGGCACTATGCCTACCTGGCAAATGCGAAGTTCTGAGTTTGATCTAGTATCAGAAAAAAAAAAAAAAAAAAGTCTAGGGAAGGGGAAGATTTTTGAAAAACATTATCCATGCAGAAAAGAAATGGGCTCAATGTTCACATATGCAATTGTATTTAAAAACCCGGTGACCATGAAGTGGAGAAGAAACAAAAGGTTTCTTTTATGAAATCTCCTGGGATTAGTTTCCTTTGTATTTTGGCAGGATGATTGCCTTCTTTAAAATCTAGACCGGAAATGAAGGGAAATGGTATCAAACTCTGCAAGTCTTCAGTCTGAGATATGAGCAGTGGACTTGTTCCTTTCATTGACCTTACACATTTCAAGTGATATCTAACTAGATTTTGTAAGCATGTGCAGTCACATACTACTTGGTTTTCTTGCTCAGATTTTCCCAAAACACCACCTTCTTCAACTTTGGATGCTGAACATTCAAAAGACTATTGAGTTGGAAAACTGCTCAGAACAGATGAAGACAGTCCCTCATTGTTCAGTCCCCCATGTTCCACAACTTGCACCCTCTTCACAGCAGGGATTGTTCCCTCTACCCAACATGATCAAATTAAATTATTTCAGCTGCTAATCTCCACTGTTCATGTATCCAAGAAACATGGAACTGCAGCATTTCTACTTTAGTTTGTTACTCCATATTTTGAGAAATGAGAATTTAGAAAAAGAATTATCTTCAACAAGAGAATTTAGTTATTACTGCTCTTGTCCTATCATTTTACACATAGAAGCTTCCTCTACCCTTCTTCTGTCTGTACATGAGTCATGTATGTAGAAATTAAAATTCAATGTTTTCAGTGTTAAGAATAGATAAATATGATTCACAGCTCTTCTATTGTTTATACTCTGTTTACTTTGAAACTTTCAACTTTCCCTTGGATTAACACATTCCTCGTAGTTGTTTTATTTTCTCAATTTTTTTCCCTGAGGTCATATCTACCTGAGCCTCTGGCCTCTGGGTACCTCTCAAGATTTGCTGCATAACTGACATTTAAAGAGGACGTTGAGCTATCAGCCAGAGGATTTCCTTCATTTCTGTTGCTGATTGGACTGATTGCTTGTTGGACTTTAAGTCTTCTCTGTCTTTATTCCTTCCTATTGGGGAAATACCTCTTGGATTGTTTCTTGCAAACTGGAAGTAGCAAATGAATGGAAAAATCTATTGAAATTTTTCATGTTTCAGAAACTTTAATTTTGTATGCTTACATCATGAATAGATTAAACATAGAAAATGTACCAAAATATGTGGAAGTAGGTAGAAAATCCTTCTCCCCCTTCAGACTTCTGAAGTGCTCTTTCATTATCACTAGTCTCCCTTATTGCTGTTAAAATATCTGAATTCATTTTATAGTGGTCATTTATAAATAATATTTCATCTGTAAAATATTCATCTTGTCTTTAACTCCATCATTTTATGATGACTTATAACTTCAATATTTACCTATTCATTCAGGACACTTGATAGTCTCTTTCCCTTATAAACTCAGTCTAAATCTGTCATTTTTTTCATATATATTAATTACACCCCAGACATTTTCATTTTTAAATCTCTTCTAATTTAGTAATTGCTGTTTTAATCTTAATCTTTGGCTTCATTTTTTCTCTTGCTTACTGATTAATTTCTAATTTTTCTTCAGATTTACCTGAGAAATATTTGCTTCATTTTTCCAGAATTTTATTTTAATGTCTCAAGCTTTTTTCTATTGGATTTTTCCATAATATCTTTTTTACTTTTATGCAATACATCATCTTATTTACTGAGAATGGATTCTCAGGATGAATACTGGAATTGTCTTTGGCATTCTTTGTTTTTTTAAAATTCTTTCTGGTACTTTGTTTGCATTTCAGTGCTGACACATGCACATTTCTCTCAGATGCTGGGCTGTGCTTGGATGTCCACTTAGGGATGGAGGTAACAGTGACCCCTGGAAGGAATCTCAGTGCATGTATGTCTGGCTGTTGTCTCTGGCCAGGCTCATATAGAATGACTATTTCATCTGAGAATTCTTTATCTACAGATTATTTCCCCTGAGTGTTCCCATTCCATCAAAAAGGTCCTTTCACCCTCCTTGTTAGAGGTGATGTAATTTGCTGCCAGTGACCTGGAAGTAAGTTGGGAAGAGGACAGTGGTTACCAAAGCTATTTCACATAAAGTCACTTTTCACTATTTCCTTTCAACTGAATTTTAACTGTCCATCTACCATACAGCTTTTGTTTTGCCAGTGATAGAAATACTCAGTCTTCTAATGGTTGTGTCAAATGAGCAATTTCTGCTTAACATCTTTCAGACTACCTTTCCTTCTTATCTCCTTTTAAATTCTACTTCCATAGACAGACATCAGATATTCTTAAGTGTTTTGATGTTCTCTGAGTAATGATATTTTTCAGTCTCCTCTACTGAAGATGTCGCTTGCTAGATAAGATAAAGATTTCCAGTCAAATCGGAGCGCACTTATTTGACAGAATTATTTGTTGCTTACCTGAGATTCAGATCTAGCTGGCCATCTTGTATTTGTATTTGAAAAAACTATTGTGATCTAATGTTAATATAATCCATTGGGTTTGCTCAAAAAGCTGCCACCTTCTTGATACTTGATATTTTCTGAAAGTTCTATCTGTCATATCTTTTGTCCCCTTTTATTTTGGCATTTATGGTTTAAGCATTGTCTTTATTACTTTTCTCATTGCTGAAACAAAACATATGTCACTTAAATTAAAGGATAAATTATTTACTTCAGCCCACTGTTCATAGTCAGTAGACTCCAAGGCAGGCTGGTGTGGGAGAGGGGCATCGTAGAGGAGAAACAGTCCATGGCACAGCAGGCAGGAAGCAGGAGGCAGCAAGGCAGTCAGCCTGCCCTTCCTCTTTATCATATCAAGGCTACAAGCCTTTGATATCCACAACATGAGAGGAGTTTCTATTTTGAGTAAATCCATTCCACCACACCCAGAGCTATGCTAATTCCAGTCAATGGACTAATTTAAGTACCAGTTTTTAATCCCAGTAAAAGGAATCCCAGTAAATCACCCACTTTAGATTCACTGAGATCTGAAAAGCCTCACCTATGAATTCAAGAGGCTTTGGAGAGACATGGAGATACAAGTCATAAAAAATCATTTTATTGTCATTTTATTGTGAGCTGAAAAGCAAACCAGGTTCTTTTGTTCTGTTCACTATCTAATCAAATGTAGTTCATCCTAGGATAAATGTTGGGATTTCTTGTTACTAAGAGAAACCAATTCTACTTGATTTCAGTATGTTTAGAAATACTTATCAACTGATATAGTTGTGATTTTGGACATCATCATTGTCCTTGCAAGGTCTCAGAGTACAAGTGAAATATTTTTGAGCTGTGAATGTGAATTTGGATATAGAATCTGAAAAATATTTATATGTTCACTCATTACTTAAGTAGTTATATAAAGCAAGAAAGAAGAAAATATAAAGCTCCTTGGAAATCACTGTTCATTGTTTGATCTGCTGGGCATTTTAACAGTGATGAGTGAGTTGTACACAATAAGGTTAACCTAGGATTCATTATATAATTTATGCCAAATGTAATTTTTAGTGTAGTCCATATTATGGCATAAAGGATATATGATTTTTAGAACTGAAATGTGTGATTTTTCTTGGGCCATGATAGCTGTTTATCTGATACTTGTCCTTTTTACTGACTCTAACTTTTCAGACTCCTTACATCATGTACATTTTTAAATAAAGTCTTTACAATTTAATATACAACACACTGAGCTCTTATTGGCTGTATTTTAATAGATATATATAAATTGAAAATGATGGCCTAGTGTGTAAAAATTAATCCTTTGAATTTTCTATACCACTGGCACATATCTTTACTTCTGAAATTAAACCTGAAGTCAGGTGTGGAATATTTCAATAGAAATTATATAGTTTAATCTAATATTTTATTCTCTATCTGGGGGAAGTTATAGCACAACATGGTAATTGTGGATAATCAAATATACATTTGACAGCATTTATAAGTTTTGTGAAATTGTCAAAACTATTTCTATTTCCCTAAAATCATTTCAGATGAACTTAAAGTTAGCTCTTTTAGGGACCTTTCCTCAATACTATGAATCAGCAGTATCCATTAACTTCAAGTCTTAAGAATAACAGCTTTCTTACATGGACATTTTATATACAGCTTAGTGTAGTGTGAGGTAGTTGTGTGTGTGTGTGTGTGCATGAAACAGGGCTCCTCATGTTTCTTTGCCATTTCTGACAGCTAACATTACTGAACTCTGCCAACTGGGTCTGTGCTACCATCTGTCGCTTGGGGAACGTGCTGTCAATTAGCGCTTCTACAAACTTCTCTGTCAATCTACGAAAGTTACCAGGAAAATAACGAAAGCTACTGTCAGGGAAAAAAAGAAAATTGAACTAGGTATCAAGTTGTTTGAAAGTACATTTATTTCACAGCCTTCGTGTGTCAAGTAGTGATAAATGCCCTTTTTAACTAGGTGAGAAAGTGGAATTTGTCTTTTTAAAGAAACTCCTATAAAATAGGTTATGTATTCTTAGCAATTCAATTGATCTATAAAAAGTTTTTTATATTTATTCACTTATACATGTATAATTTAAATGTATATTCACAAAAGCCTCATTATAATAAAAATGTAGACAGGATAACTTAAATCTATTATTAGAAAATCTGATATAAAATATCTGACATTCCTTTTATCTTACTGTAATCTAATCTATATTAGACTGAGGTTAACTTATTGACAGTGAATGTATTTTATAATTTTTTTCTTTGTGTGCCAGTGCCTAGATATTTTCCAAAGCTCATTTTACACGATTTCCAATAAACCCTACTGTCTATAAAAATATATCTTTTTACATAACAGAGTTATAAAATCAAAGCTCATCTAAAAATATGTGTGAAGGTATATTTACTAAAGTCTTCTCAATTACATTATGTTTTGCTTGCTTTAACTGGAGAGTCTAATTACACATTTTAGACCATATAAATAAAGTTTAGTCAGTCCCAGACCTTTAAAAATTAGTCTTACTACTTGGTTTTCCAAACTGAGTGAATCGACATAAAATATTGTACATTTGCATATGTGTGTTTATAGTGTAAATACATACGTGTACATATACATATGTATGATTGTTTTTAATGTCTGTATATATGTGTATACATATACCTATGTCCTTGTGCATTCATGTGAAGTGTACTGTGTTAGAACAAATAATGCATTACAAAAAAATAGTTTATGTCACAAGCACAGCCTCAGGGTCCATTCAGCAATAAAATTATATCCACATAGGTTAATATATAAACATTGTGCTATCAAACTGTGACTTTCACCCAGAAATAAATGTAATAACAGTTTTTAATAAACACACACAAACACATATATATATATTTAATACACTTAAATAAATATAATTAATACATTTTATTACATTTTAATACATTATATATATATATATATATATATATATATCAGTCTTAGATGTCTATGATTACAGATTATGCCTTTAATCTATAATGCAAGAGTGGAATATTCTAATGAGGGTCAGATAAAAATATAAATAGAATGTGTCTAGTTAGACAATAGCACAAGACAACCATTTGCTAACAATTAGTTAAAATTAGGAAAACTTTTGTACATTTCTAGAATATCTAAATTAGGGATCACTAAGCTTTGGGATTGTCTGAGACAAACAAATTGATAAAACCTTGTCAGTATACATAGAAAATACATAATATCCTCAGTGTTCAGATGTAACAATGTTCATTTTTAATTTTGTAGGAGAGCTTTAAAAATGGCAGCCATTAAACACAAAATTTGTGAGATATTAGACTTCGTTTCTGTGCAACTGACATGTCAGTGTTCAGTTCACTGTCAGTGGTTAGAATTCTTATTGTATTCTCAGAGTGAGCTTCAGAAATTTTTATCTGATTTTATTCTTTCTGTTCCACATCTCTGAGGACAATACTTTATATTTGTGCTTAGTGCCAAGAAATACTGCCATGCATAGTGCGTCACTGTAAAGGGACGGCCTTTTTCCTCTGCAAACATAGCTTTTTTACAAGTGTAATGAGGAGACTCAACCAGCTTCTTCTTAGCACTGAATGTCTGATTGCAACTTTATAAAATCCGTAGATTTAGCGATTTTGTATTTGCAATTTGATCAATAACATGAACAAAAATTATTTACGCACTTTGTGTTTCCTATAATTCAGATATAAAAGTAAGTTTAACTTTTAAGTTATTTCACCAATAATAAAATAAAGCCAATTTATTAATTAAATTAGAAAACTTACATGTCTGCTTAGTAACCAACAATGCCTACTTTTTATAAAATTGAATTTATTGGTACATTTTACATATATATTATGGTCACATTCAATGTTAAAAATTTTTACCTGTACCAGACTTTCATTGTTTTCCCTTTCCACTGCCTGCCCTACCACCTACCAACTCCCTATATACAAAAGCTTTGTTTTCATTTTTTGTTTTTGTTATCAAATTTTTTCTTTCCCTTCTATACTTTCTCTTTATCTTCTCCTTTTGAACATTTTCTTCTTATTTCACAATACGTGTCATAAATTTTGGAACTCATTTACACCTTTAGATTCTCATACTAGAGAAATAATATGGTATTTACATATCTGTGTCCTATTTATTTCAATTATGTGTACGTCCTTTGCTACAACCATTTGAGTATAAATGATTCAAATTTATCTTTCTTTATGTCTGAGTAATACTCTATTTTATTTGTTTGTTGGTTTTGTTTTGTTTTTGAGACAGTGTCTCACTTTGTTCTTCAGGCTGTCCCTGAGCTCAGCCTCAAACTCACATCACAGCAATCCTTCTGCCTCTACCTCGTGAGTGCTGGGATTATAGGCGTGAGCCACCACACCCAACACTGTGATATGTGGTACTGATTGCTGCTGGGTGTAAGTCTCCACCCCCAGTATTGCATGTGGTTTCTGGGGATCCAACCCAGGCCTTTGCGCTTGCAAGACAGGTACTGGAACCACTGAGCTAGATCCCCAGCCTACTTTATTTTATTTATTTATTTTTTAAAACAAATCTTCTTTATCCAGTCTTCCACTGATGAGCATTTGAGCTGTTTCTGAGATTTAATTATTAAAAATTGAGCTATTATAAACACGGGTGCACGTATGTCACTGTGATAGAAATCTTTATTTCATGTATATTCTTAGCAGGGAAATGACAGGGTCAAATGGGAGCTTTAATTCTAGTTTTTGAGGACTCTACACTAATTTTCACAGTGGTTGCACCAGTCTACATTCCTACCAACAGTGAAGGAGGGTTCCTTTCTACCCACAGTCCCACCAGTATTTGCTGTTGGTTGGTTTTCTGATAGCAGCCACTCTTTGTGGAGTGACATGCAATCTCAGTGTTGTTTTCCTCTGCATCTCTTGAATGACCAGTGCCTTTCTTGACAGGCACCACCTGGTGTAAATTTGCTTCATGTTCCTCAGAAGTTTCTCCTGAAAAAAAATTGTGATCACCTGTATTTGACTTGACAAACCAGAAAAATGTATGTAAATCTGATCCTCACAGGTTTTCATTCCACTGAGTGTATCGGCAGCGTGCCTTTCCCTACCCAGTGTTGTGCTATTGCTTTCTTATACCATTAAAATCACATAATAATGCCCAAAGTTAGAAGCTTATGGGGCCACATTACTAGTTGTACAAGTCTGCATGTTCCCTGTGGACACAATTTGGATTTACCTCTTCTGAAAGGATTAGTGTATTCCGAAACAGTGAAATATTTTCAGAACAATAATAGGTCATCTGGGTCATATGTAACTTTAGACTTTATTGCCAGAGAAAACCTTAAAAGTTATTCATCCTCTCCTCACATAGGTAATGGAAATAAACCCTCAAAATCTTCAACAAAGGAAAATTTAACTATTTTCAATTTCCTATGTTACCTAAATTATGAAAAGGAACAATGAATCCTTTACAAATCATTACACGATATTTAGTATTTTATTGTCTAGATTGACATTGGCCCTTTGGATGGCTAGGATGGTGCTTTATATTATTTTTATGCATACTTGGCTCTGTGTCAAGGCCCATCCTTATCTGTGCAAATATAATATCTGTAATCATAAAAAGTCATACTAAATTGGCTTTCAGATGATGTTTTAGAGAAATACAAAAACTTTGCTGATTTCACACTTGCAATATGACACTATCGTTACAAAGTGAGGTATGATTTTCCGGGAAAAGTTTTCTGAAGTAGATAGAAAACCTTACATCAGTTACTGTAGGGTTCCTAATAGTGTTCCTTTCAAATATTTCCAAATATATTTGCGTTTTTTTAAATATAAATTTGTCCTATTTCCAAATTCTCTGAGCCAGTCCTTCCTGGAAACTCTTTTCATGTACTCTGTACTGTATTTGTGATATCAGAGAAACTATTTCTATTTTGCAGGTTGAATATACTTGAGAAAATATTTCAGAAAATGATGATAGAATAGTTGCTCCCATGTTAGCTTGAGATTCTCCCTCAGTGTTACTAAAATTAACCCTCTGAGTGTTCTTTTGTGCTTTGAGTTTCTCTCCTCTCATTCTGTTAAAGCCAATTAATACACCACTTTGGAAGGATATTTTACTTAGCAAGGAAGAAATAATCTTAAAATAACATAAATGTTTGCAATCAGGAGTGTGCCATTCTTGTACATCATAATACTATAACAATCACTGATTTTAAAGTTTCTTTTTTGCCTTCTTTGCTTGAGAATTGAGGGAGTCACCTTATTGAACATTGTTTTTGAAAGATATGCAAGACAGTCAATAAACTCATAATCTAGAAGGGACAAAGAAAATAATATGGCTTGAAGATTAAATGAATGTTCAAGTAGTAATTTCTCAGTCTTCTTTCAATGCAGCTTGACCAGTTCCTTATTTGTAGATGCATTAAATTGCAAAAAAAATTACTATTGTTTTGACTGACTTAGGATTTGCGGTTTTGGAAGCTACTAAAGTATGCCTTCCCTTGAATTAATGAGATAGGAAAGTAGTCATTTTTCTTTACATATTAATACATATAAAGGAAATTTGAATATAAGATGAAATTTTTTAAACCATCCATTATGAAATATGATAGAATAGTCATTTTACTGCTCCTTTTATTCTATAACTTTATGATATAGTCAGTATAATTTTTTCCATTTCCTCTCTTTTTTCTTGCTCTTAACCCTACATTTACTATAGACCTTTCTCATAAAAAGGAGGATCCACATATTTTCAGGAATTATTAGGAGAGGTGAGGTGTAGTGACTCAGAACAAAATGTCATCCACAGGAAAGGGAGAGCAGCAGAAACTCCAGCCTGGTCTCAGTGTGTGATTCCCTGCCCTGAGCCATGTGGAGGGTACAGTGACCCGGCAGAGGACATGAAAGCTTTGGATCATGCCCCAGCTGAGAAATCCAAGGCCAATCATAGCATTTTTATAGCAAGCTGGAAACAAGAAATCACATGATATTCATACTGGGATTGCCTTCATGTGGCTGTTTAGCTATGTGAATATTTATTGAAATTCCCAAGTCTTGAGATAGAAATAAAGTTTCTTACTTAGCACATTAATCAAAACTATACAGCAGTATTAGAAAAAATGCTCTTTGTGTGTCTGTACAAGTTCTTTTGTCTCAGGTGCATAGAACTGAGTAAAATATAATCCTTACCCAGAATTCAATATTTTGGTTGAACATTCTTTTAAGTCATATTGTATTCTCTTGGCAATCATTCCATTCAAAATATTAGAAAGGGCTTCTATACTGTGTCATTCAAAATGATAAATATTATATTCAGGATTCTTTATGTAAGTCATAGCATAATTTTCCAATAGTAGTGATGCTATCTTCCCTTCCAAACACTGTATACTATATTTGATTAGTACATTCATTACAAAAATTAAAGTATTTATGGTGGTAATCAGTGTGATTATCTTGTTCCTGACTGTCATGAGAAAATGTTCTATGTATTTCTCTAATTTCTGTACATGTAGCAAAGTAAGGCTTTAATTACACTTTGTTCTAAAGGCTAACTTCAAGGATGTCTCTATAACAAACAGCTCTAAAAGGCACAGTAAGACACAGTAAGTGCCACACTAAGAGCAAGAACTCTTATTTTCTAATATAATAAAATAATATTTCAAGACCAAAAGGTAATCTTGCTACAGACCACTGTCAATATTCAATTTGAAGTATTCCAGTCTTCCTGGAATAATCTTGCATGCAGCTATCCTGACCAACATAGGTCCATCTGTATCACCCAAGCCATGGTCCAACCCATAGCTACTACTCAGTATTTTTATGAGGCAAATGAGCTTCACCTGAATTGGGAATAATAAAAAAGACAAGCTAGACCCAGCAAGGCAATTGGTTTGTAAACAAGACCTGTGCTTCAAGACCTGCCTAAAACCAGGAGTCTATGCTAAAACACTGACAAACTCCTTTTTCTCTAAATTACATGAGGAGAAAAAACAAAACAAAACAAAACAGAAAGAAAACCTGAACAATATTTTATTTCACAGAACACCAGTAATTTTCATTTTTTGGTGAAAGCCAAGCTTTTACTATTGTTGGTTTTCCCTTCAAAAATATTGCAATGTTTAATACAGTAGTGATCACAGAAGCCTTTCCAGTGTCTAAAGAAATTACCTTGAAGACTGACTACTTGATTTTCAAATGTTGGCCAAAATAGCTCTCATATAAAGTTACCCTCATTTACTCAGTGGAGCTTATCAGAGAGATAAATGATTCATTATCCCTAAAATAGGAATGATCCAATTAGAAAAGGTGGTATGAAATTTGTCCCTGACATTAGCTATTGTGACCAATGAAACTGACTCAGGCCCAGAAGTTATTCAAGTCAGCTCCAGCTCACTGGCCAAGGTTGTTCTGGGTGATGAAATTGCTCTACATTTCCAGCTTCGGTGTCAAGACAGCGTCTGTGCAATAGCTAATGCAATTAATGCATCAGACCAAGTGGAAAGATCCATTTAAAAACTTACTTAAGGAGAAATGCCCTGTTACTTTACTTTGATTGCTTGGGTTGAGAACCCTAGGGATGTGGTTGAGTTTTAAATTATAGGGCAGCCTCTCCGTGCTGTTTAGAGTCCTGTTAATAGTATCCTTATTTACATGCTGTGTGGGACAAACTGAATGGATTTGTTACCCGCCCGGTTGGTGAGATGAATCATAGTAGCCACTAGAGTAGAATACTTACTGGAAAATTAGCTACAAGTTGAAATGGTGCAGGACTGAGGCCTAAGTATTGTTAGGAGACCATTCTCCATGAGTCTTTCATTTCCCTAAATGTATTGTCAAGTGAAATTGTGACTGTATTTTCTCAGGACTATATTTTTAAGTATTTATAATGCAAACAGCCTTGGCATAGAGTATAAAAGTATTTCTTCATAAGGTTTAGTACTGATATTGCACCTTTAGATATACAGATAATATCTTTTCTATTGTAAAAGGAAGAATAGATCTTGTCCCGTTCTGGTGCAGAGGACAAATGTGCTTACTTAATATTTTAAAAACTTGTCTTTCTGAGTTAAGAGTAGTTCCTTTATAGCTAGGCCTCACATATGAAGGCATCCATCAGGGCCAATGGAGTTGCCCATGTGGCACTTGGGCAGAGGGAACGGTGTAAAGTTCTGATGTACCCAGTGCTTGCCAGGCTAACAAAATCCGTGTATCTGATCCAAGAGCCTCATTCCTTGTATTAGCTTTCCTGAAACTCATACTAAAATATTGGTTGACCAGGAGGCAAACACACAGTTGCTGCATAGTTCCTAATGCCTTTTTGAATTAAAGAGGAAAATATCTTCACTTAAAAAATACCTTGTGACAACTTTTTAAAATCAACCATTTCTATCTTTAGTTTTGAGGAACAGAAATCATTGAGTGCTTTTTCTTTATCACTTGAAAAGTTTCCCTTAAATCACTGGAAAATTCTTAATGCTGTCACTCATTCCTTTCTAGGATAAAACTAATTTTATTTATTCTGTGAATCCATGCTTGATTTTATTTTTATTAATAATCTCTTTTGGAATTATGTTCCTTCTGTGTTAAATTTGTACCCTCAAAACATTGGTCTCTCAAGTGATGGAAACCTAGCTGTTGTGGTGGGAAAGCTATGTTAATAACCTGCAGGCTTAACTATTCTTCCGAAGATAAGTTTTCATCCTTAGGGGAATTTAAGAAAGATGTGTTACCATCCATGACCTCAAATCAACAGAAATAGAGAACTCTGTGACTTTCTTGTTTACCTACCTTAGTTAATCTGTGAATGTACAGAAATTGTCATAGCCTTGTAGCTGTTCTTTAGTCTTACTTCATGCCTGCAAGAAAAGTAATCACCTCCGAAATTATATGTTACCATTTATTGGTAGATATTTTTCTCTTAATTCATTTACACTCTTCAGGATGTTTAAGAGAAATAGTATCAATAGGTTTTTTTCATATATAATCTTATCTTTAATAAAGGAGCCTATATGTGGAAAACTTATTGTATGGATTTGGCTTGTCTTATTAAGGAAGGTTTAGCTCCTAGACTTCTGTATGCAACCTAGACACCAGGAAGAACTGTGGTTGATATAACACTCTGTGACTCATGACCTGAGAGTCAGGGGAGATATAGTACAAGTCTGATTCCAAGGACAAGTGAAGATGGAAGTTTCATTCCAACTGGCTAAGCAGAGGAAGAGCAGACATGGTGTCCTTTCCTCTGCCCTTTTGTACTGAGGTTCTCAAATGATCAGATTATGTCCTCCTCCATTTGGGAGTGCAATTCCCTTTTGTCATTCTACCCATTCAAATGCTGGTCTCATTCAGAAGCACACCTCCCACAGACACACTCAGAAATAACGCTTCATGAAAATTTGGCTAACCTGTGTCCCAGGCTATTCTTCTGTGTAATTAACCATCACCTCTATTGAAAAGAAAAAAAAATAGTCAGTTTTACATGATAGTGAAAGTACAGTTTCACAGCAATAGTCTTTGTCTTGTCTTAACTTGGAGACCTGTTAAGCATGTTGATTTTTGCCATATTTTATTCAAAAAAGGCATTGTGCTAATAATATGCCATTGAGAATATTGGGCCGTAGCTTAGGAATCATGCTTTTTACTGTGTAGGAAGTAGTATTTATGGTAAAAGAAACTAATAATTCACACAAATGTTGAATGAAAAAATCTTAGAAAAATAAATCACAGACCAGGCTCCATGGTGAAGGTCTTGGGGCATCACTAGTCTCACAGCTAAAGGTGCACCATCTTTAGAGAAAGTAGTTAGTGTTTGTAGAGAATTTTGATTTATCTTGAAGAAAACTGTACAAATTTGAATGTAATTCTCTGAATTGTTCATTGAGTAGCCTATAAAACTTGTAGTTTTGAGAGGCAAAAAAGTAAGAAAATATTGCAAGGGAGTCCAGACTTCAGAAGGAGATGGCTTCTCTTTTTTAATTTTTTTATTTTAAGTATTTATTGCTACATTATGAATACACATCATCATTGCATTCAACATTGAGAGTTTGATGGTTTCTCTTTGATAGACGAGGTAAATATTCTTTTTTTTTGGAAGCAGAAAGTTTATGTCCATATTGAGAAGTAGGCACAGGTATATAATACAGTTTATATTTTCTGTAATCCCTTTCCTAGTGACTTTTCTCCCTTTGTCTCTAAATCCTTTTTCTCTACTTTTCTTCCTGTTATTATTATTCTTAGCTTATGTTTATGACAAGTAATGTTGACTTTGATGAGATTAATAAGCTCCTATTAATGGCATATCTTAGTTCTTTTTACTCTACAATTCCTCCTATATCCTCAGCCTCAGGCACCTCTTGCAAATGTTTTCTAAGGGCCTGTGGTAGAACTTGGAAAATAACAATGTGTTGAGTAAATCTGGTTCACTTTATTTTCTAGTAGAAAACTTCTCTCTCTCTCTCTCTCCCTCTCTCTCTCTCTCTCTCTCTCTCTCTCTCTCTCACACACACACACACATATTCTCTGATTCTTTATTGAATTTGTCTGTCTTTTCATTACAATTGTAGAGTTGTGACAGCAACCAAACTTCAAAATCTGAAATACTGCTCTCTATATTTTACCAAAAATATTTTCTCATTTCTGTCCTATGACATTCAGGCCTTTAAAGAGAATTAATGGAATTTACTGCTAATAAATACACTAGTTTGTCAATATGCCCAAGGAAAGCCTGATTTCATAACATCACATATCACTGTAACTTGAACTGATCCACACAGCTTGTGCATGCTTTGACTTTCATGACCAAAATGCCACACAGCTTTCACAGTGCTGTGCTATCAAGCAGCAATGGAACACAAGAGGCATGAGAAGGCAGGTCAAATTCTTAAAGCATCAAGTTTTCCTAATTATCCATCTCTTTCCACTAACATCTACATGTTATAAATACAACTGAGAAATTTCCCATATAAAATTAGTGGAGGGAGAAATACCGTGCTTTTCTTTGGAGACGGTATTGTACTACCTATCCTCGTACAAACCCGAAGGCACTTTTTCAGGATTGGATGCTTTTCACTGGCCTTGGTCTTGAGAGATAAGGGAAAAAGAGATCACCTGCTGCTCTCCATTTATAGCACCCCCTGCAGCGAGTCATATTTTTAACCTGCATTTGGATGTCCAGTTTATTCGGATAGAGACAGGGATAAAGGAACAGATTTGTCATGAAACATAGATGGTGTCAAGGAATTTGGCAGGATGGACAAGGACTATGAAAGAATGAGTTTGGAGGATTGGTGTTGCAGAAGGTAGATAAAAAGAGCAGACAGATGTTCTGAATGGATTTAGACTTGTGCTCTCTGAGAGATGTGCAGAAGGTTCTCAGGAAAAAAGGAATGTTAGGTAGGCTTTTAAACTATTATGACTACAGTACTATCTGGAAATACTGATATCCAGATATTAGCCACTCAACTTAATTTCTGTCTATAAATATAGTTGTTCAAAAATAGTATTTTAATTGAAAATTCTATTATATTTGCAGTTTTGCTTTTTCCTTGTTCATTTTATTTGTATGAACCTTATTTTTATCCACTTTGCCTTACATTTAGTCATCTTATTAACTCCTTGTCCACATTGTAGGTGTTAATGAATAATTTGATTGGATTTTTAACCATCTGATTTGTATTTCTAATTATATTGCAGTTTGGTCAGAGAATAATGGTTCTGAGGTGCTGTGTGTGTGTGTGTGTGTGTGTGTGTGTGTGTGTGTGTGTTGTGATCTAGTTAATAGCTGATCTTTAGTAATAATTCATGTAAGTTAGATCAGAGTTCAACCAGGAAAGCAGAATTAGTGGGAGATAATTAAGATAATTATTGTAAGAATTTGGCCTCTGCCACCACAGGGCCAGAGTAGATAAGTTTCCATCCACAGAGCAGGGCTTCAATAAGAACACCCTGGAGCAAA
Organism: Petromus typicus; assembly: GCA_004026965.1. Classification (NCBI taxonomy): domain Eukaryota; kingdom Metazoa; phylum Chordata; class Mammalia; order Rodentia; family Petromuridae; genus Petromus; species Petromus typicus. Next base: position 7,982 of record PVIR01010645.1, on the reverse strand, counting down.
TGGAGAAAGGCTGAGGTTGCTGACCACACACACAATTTTTTATTCAAGGAAGTTCCAACCCTTCGCTAATTGTGTCATGCCTGCCTAAATTACCTAAGGACACCTCCTTTACTTAAAGGCAATTTAATATGGATTTTAATCACATCTTATATTCATAATGATTTCTGAATAACTATTCAAATAGATCACTGGAGACCATAGCCAAATTAAGTTAGGACATCCAAACAAGCCTCTCATAAGTTTTAAACAAAAAAGAAATGATGCATTTCATTTTATTTGGCTGCTAACTTTATTCTTGTGTATATATATATATATATACATATATATATATATATATATACACACACATACACACACACACACACACACACATATATATATATATATATATATATATATATATATATATATATATATGGCCACTAATTTACTTTGTGACATTAATTGGGCTACAAAATATTTTATTCTGTCTGAATATACCTTCCTCATTTAGTCTAATGTTTTTTATATCATGTTCATATTTTTCACCTGAAAATTGCTCATTTGTATGTTGATGTTAGTCTAAGATGTCATTTTCTGTACCTCTATGATTGATTGAGGAAATGAAAAACAAACTAGAAATTAACACAAATGACAAACGCCATTTATTTATGGTCAAAAGCAGCGTGTTTCTGACTCTATTTTAACCAGGAATCTTGGAATTTTTGTTTGTCACTGTCTACTCCAACACACGGTGAGTTCTCAGGCATGATGGAGATTTTAGTTTGAAAAGAGTTTTCCCAGCATGTTGAATAGAGGCTCGAAATTTCAGATCCCAGATAACCAGAGCACTTCACATCAAAGCTACTCTCTGCCCTCAGAAGAGCGTCTCCTTTAGTGGTAATTACACTGCTCAACAAGACGAGAGTGGACAGCACAAACATGGATGGCAAATCTGCATTTGTGGCTTCATGTCCTCCAGCCCCAGGACTCCCATGAACTTTGATGTCATCCATCGACTTGGCTTCTGACCTCACCTTGGCTGCTGTGACCATGTACGAATATAGGAGAAAAGAAATGACCCTCTAAAAGATCTTTATTACTGTGCTCATTAGAACATCCAGCTGTCTCATTTTCCACATTTTGTCATTCTATGTCCAATAAAGGCCACATCACATTCAGTCACAAGGCAATATTTAATTGCATTATATGTTAACTAAAGTCAAGACTAAACCACATTGTACTAGCAAGAAACTTAAAATTTTAAATAAAATGTTCAGAATATACATGTTAGTACTATAGGTTACTCTGTGACTATAATATTTCATTGATATGTATGGACATGTCAAAGTATTAAATGGTGACAAGACTTATTTGAAAGAGGCTCTTCATTGATATGTTTCTGGACTGTGGAATATTGTGTACTCCCAAGACACACTGGAAACATATTCAGTTTAAAGTGAATCATAAGAAGAATTAATTTTATAAGTACTTTTCAAACAAAAATCCATCCATTTTATTAGAAAGATAAGCTATACTTTAAAGCATATATACTGATGAATTATTTATGGCTCTTGGCAAAGAATGGCTTTACAATAACGTACATGAAAAAATGATCCTCTTTTCTTCATGGCTACTAGTATTCCCTCACTCTCTCTCTTTCTCTCCTGACCAAACATTCCCACTCACTCCATCCCCGGTTTCTTTCTAATTTCTGTTCTCTGAATCCTTACTGTGGAAATTGTTTTGCAATTTTTAACTCTGACATTCAAATAATTAAGATTCTCCCATGACTCAGCTCACACCTGAACCACATTTTATGAATCTATAAATTTCTACTAATATTAACTATTGGGAAAGTCGTATGTACTGGAAAAATAAAAATAATTGATGCAAATATGAAAAGTTCTGCAATCAAAATTGCAACAAAGTTGATGTGACTTTTTCTTCTAGCTGTTTTCATTACAATGATGATACATTGTTACTTTTCCTATTCTTAAAGCTGTGAGCTCTATAAAACAAAACACGTTCTTACATAAATAGTACAGTAAAAGAGTAAGCTATATTGTTCCTGCAGCATCACTGTTTGATGGTGATTATAAAATGTTAATGTTAACATTTTAGAGAATGCATTAATTTGAGGTACATAGTTCCTTCAAAGACAGCTGCAGACATGAAAGATCATATTGATGTTTTAGCATAGTGGTAAATTAACATATAAGGTGAGTTAATACCAATACAGTCAAGCTATTTGTAGTATATGAACTTGAAAAGAATGATTTCCTTGGTAAAACTATTCCACTGCAGAAATATATCTTAATACAAGGATATAGTTTTATATTTCTGGCATAAAAATGTGAAATGACACACAAGATACTTAACAGTTTCTGGTAAAAATCATTTGTGAATGAAGATTAAATAAAATAAATATCTAATGTGTTAAATTTTAATTGTACAAGAAAGAACTTTTTCTTCATCACAATATATGCACATTAAAATTCAAATCATGCTTTAGTCACCATAGCACAGTTTAGCCACTTCCCTTCCTCAGCAGAGATGATCATCATTTCTTTTACTATTACCAACTATTTTCAAGATTTTACATATATTAAGCATAAACACCACAATATTGTATATAATTTTATAAGATAGCTTGATAGTTATAGCCTTACACTATTGGCTCCAATTAACATTTAGTTTGGTGTTTTATAGACAATGAGAAATAAGTAGGGACTTCATTTGTAATTTGGAGAAATGATGAGCAAGCTATCATCATTCATCAGCAGAAAAGAGCGAGCCCCAGGCACGGAGCGCAGCTTGCTTCAGGCCGGCTGCCCTCCTCTCCATGCTTTGTGGTCCCTTCCCAGCATTCCCAAGTGATCCATCCATGTTGAGAAACAGTCCACAGAATGCCCATCAAAACTGCAGAGGCGTGTACTATCAAGACATTTTCATATTGATAGCATTATGCTTCAATATTCTTCAGAAACTTCCTTTCTGGTGATCATCCTTATTTAATATTATCTATATTAAGATGTCCTGGTCTATTCAAGTGTATTGGCCATCCCTACAATTCCAACACTTGGGAAGCTGAGGTTGAAGAATTGCTGTGAGTTTGAGAGCAGCCTGCACTCATTAATGAATTCAAGGCCAGCCTGGATTACAAAGTGATTTTACATTTCTTTATGAATGCTTTGTATTAGTTTGCATTACTTTCTACATTTATTTAGCTATTAATATTTGATGGAAACGTAGATTATAAATTATTTTATTAATAAATAATATAGTAACATCTAGGAGACTCTTTAGGACTGGAAGTGTTTCTACAAGTCAGATATTTAATATATAAATGAAAAGCCATAACAAGAAACACTCTTAATTTTTTTAAGTAATGCTACTAAGCTACTAAGCTACTTACTACTCTGATGTATAAATCCTTCATCACAAATATCTTTAAAATACCTACTTCCTAAAATAAAACCGTTCCTGCATTGTTGCTAAATCAAGTGTTTTATTGTCTGTTTCATACATCTGATGAGTGAAATTGAAATGTATTTTTTAATGTTAAGGAATTTGCTTTCTCTCAGCAATTTCAGCATTTCTCTCATGGCAATTTTTGTAACAGTTATCAAATCCCTCTTTAAAAGCTGAGCTGTCACATATCTATGCAGGCTGCCTCTAACGCCACTGCCCTCCTGCTCTCAAAATAGTGAGCTGTAGTGGTGGTAGTGACCCTCTGCCTTAATACATGATTCTGAGGTGGACAGAGGGGATTTTTTGTAGAAAGAGGAAGAGACACAGGGAGAAAAGAGACTACACTGGAATTTACAATCAATTCCAAAAATATCGGCATAATTTAGGAAAGTGTCAACAGATCATTTTTGGAAGCAATTTCTATATTCAAAGCATCATCAAAATGAACAGTCACATTGAATCCAAATATTTAGATTGTATCCTGGGGGGGAGTGCACCTTTGGTTTTATTTTGTGTCATGTAGATACTGTCTTACTCAGGTTCTTATAAGTGTCCAATAGGCTTTTTGTATTAGAGAGGAAACATTTTGTGTTTGTTTGGCATACAGGGACTTTGGTGAACACCTTTTTTTCTAACAAAGCAAGTTAATGGAATGTCATTGAAAACTATTTTGATTTAACGATATGATGGTACATTTGGGAGTCCTCAGAAATAGACGACTTTGTTTACGTTAGACATAAAGACATTTTAATGTCAGACCTTCACTGGAGATTTACACATACTCTCTCTTCCTGTGGATAATGAAAGCATTGTGCTTTCTTCTTTCATTTTAATTATGTTTTCCCCCTTTGGTCTTCTCCAGAGATTCTTGGACTTTATAATATTGGCTCCAATTGACATTTTGTTTGGTGTTTTATAGACAATGAGAAAAAAGTAGGGATTTCATTTGTAATTTGGTGAAATAATGAGCAGGCTATCATCATCCTCCAGCAGAGGAGAGCAAGCCCCAGGCACGGAGCACGGCTCGCTTCAGGCCAGCTGCCCTCCTCTCTGTTCTCCATGGCCCCTTCCCAGGGTCCCTAAGCATTCAGTCTGTGCTGAGGAACAGTCCACAGAATGCCCATCAGAACTGCAAGTGCACATACTACCAAGACATTTATTAAAATTTCATCAACTTATACTCCTAAAACTTATAAAATGACCTCACAGAGTTAAATGTTTACAGTTTACTTGAAGTGACTGAATCTAATTAGAAGGCTATTTCTCATCTCATGTGGCTATTAAAGCCAAAACACCTGTGCAGTAAATAAGTGTGCACTACAGACATGAAAAGGAATGTTTATAATGCAGTGATGCTTAAAGGAAAATCATGTAGCTATTTAAACAATTGAGCTTTTGAAAAAAATAGTTCTAAATTTGTTGTTGATATTTCAAAATATTCTGATGAATGAATCTATAGAATTTGATATCAAAATGCAGAAAAATAGCAGAGGCTGTTAAAAAATAGAAGAGAATCAGAACACCTACAGAGTGCAATTTTGGCTCAGAAATAATTAAGCTCTCTCTGTGTGTGTGTGTGTGTGTGCGTGCGTGTGTGTGTGTGTGTGTGTGTGTGTGTTTACATGTCTGAAGAAAAAGAAAGAGAAAATAAGTACTAGCCCAGAAAATAATTCAGCTGAAATTTCAAATGTCCATTGAAACAGAAGAAAGGCAAAGAAAACTTAGCATCATTAATTTGCTTAGAAATTCACCCTCACTGAAATACCTGTAACTATACACTAGAACTGCTAACACCAAAAAGAATACTGATGGTGAGGGCTTGAAGGAAGTAGAATTCTGTTTTATAGGAACGTGAAACAATGCTTTCTTTTTGGAAAACTGAGTGTTCTTGAAAAAATTAAACATGTGTGTATAACCTTCCAATGTCATTTCTTCAGGGCTTCCCAATGAATATAGAAATACATATCCACAAAAACACGGGAGGTGTCATGGACTTAAAATAATAAGCAAAAAGTGAAAAGATAAAATAAGGATGTTCCACACAAAAACAAGGGAATAATAAAATGACTTTAGAAACAGCACCGAAAAAAAAAAATACAGGGAAGTGAATTTTTGTAGAAGTATCATTAATAGCATCTAAAGACCGAGACCAATCCAAATCCCCCCAGCAATGTGGTGACCAATTCAACCCTGGTATATCCACACTGTGGACTACTATTCAGCAATGAAAAGGGAAGCAGATAACGCCGGTGCTGCACCATCGACGACCTTCAAAAACACTATGCTAACTAAAATCAAATAGGAAGACAGCCTGCATTGTATCAATCAATTTAATAAAATATGTCTAGGAAATAAAAATCATAATAGATGAAAAAAATCTAATGAGGGATTGTGTGCCTGGGCCTGGAGGTGGAAGCACACACTGATAAGGAAAAGGAGTGGTCTAGGGGGTATGGCAATGCTTTATAACGGGATTGTGGTGAGTTTTGAACTTTTCAAATTTACCAAAATCATTAAGCTGGGCCTTTCATTGTAAAAATGGAGAGATTTCACAGTACAGTGACCATCTCATGAAGTCTGTTACTAATTAAGGGACATTTTTTGCCTCACGAACCCTTGGAAATCACACGGATCTCACAGGTCGGGTTGCACCGCGCCACTAAGGCTGATGATTTAAGACCACTGGGGAGGAGGCTTGGAGAAAAGGGAACCTGGTTCACTATTTTATTGAGCATCTTTCCTCCATTTTTAGATAACTGACTGGCCATTCCGACAAGGTACGCCTCCCTCTTCTCGTTTGCCCCGACATGGGGCAATGGACAGGAAGTGCAGCTCCTTCCTCTGGAGGTAGATCAGTCTGCCAGGTGAGTCCTTCCCTTCTGATCCAGATCCGCGGCTGCAGTTAGTCACTGGGGAAGTCTCCCTTCCTCGCTTGCTCAAGCTTTTTCAAATATGCTAAATTCCCGGCATGATAAACCTCTCCTCCTCGTTGGTGTGGATATGCTCTTTAACTTGTTAGCAGAACAAAACTTGGATGAGAGTTTTTGTGCGTAAGTGGGAGACCATAAAAACTGTCTTCTGTAAGAGACTGAAAAAAAAAATTGTGTAAAATATAAAAGTGCAACGTGGACTTTGATATCACTTGCGGTAGTTTGAGATTATTTTTTATTCCATATCTCTTCTTCCTTTCACATATATAAAATAATTTTTTGATCAAGGTGAAAATATACCTAATTATAAAAGAAAAAAATCTTACACGGACAGATTTCCTTAAAAATTAAAAGAGTCTTTTTGGTCAAGTTCAGACTAATGACATGTAAGCAAAATTACAAGGAATAAGCTTTTTGGAGATGTACTATTTCCTAAGTAGTGAGTTTCTCAGATGACATGTGTCCTTTGCTTGGATAATCTCCCTTTTCTGCGCCTTGTGGGAGAACATGGGCACAGCAGTGGCACAGTGAATAAATTAGTCTCAGGATGCCAGCAGTCATTATGCCAAGGGTGGCAAGAAAGCAAAGGTGAGCATTGTAGAGCTGCACTTCTTGGTACCCAGATTGTAAGGAGAAAACAATAAACAAAAATATCCCCAGACCTTGTATGTTAAACTGATACTAGCTCTTTCTTGTTTTGATACAGCCAAAGTATGCATATAATGTATTAAATTATTTGACTTTCACTTCAATATGAATTTCACCTTATTTTTTAAAAAATTATCATCTTATTTCTGCAAAGACAAATTCATAGTAATTATTTTTTTACATAAATAGCAGAAGACAATGAAACAGTTCTCTATTAACCTCAGTGGCACTTTTACTTAGTAACAAGAAAAAATGTATTGTTCAATTTTTAAATTACTCAAAGATTCATTTTAGAAGCTTACACTTCCTCCTTAAACATAGAGTATAATTTAATCACTGAATTGGAGGGATCTTCAACAAATATATTCTTATGTGTTTGTGGATATGAGGAGAATAATTTTAGTATTGAATTTATCAAGGTTAGTGTACTTACAGATTTGGGAACAGTTACACTTTATGTATATTTAAGTTTCTTACATATGTAAGGAAGGCAGAGGGAGGCAGAAAGGTGAGAGTGTAAAGGAGAACTTGACCATTAACTCTGGTAGTTTCATGTTTATCTCCTGAAACACCTGGAGCCATTATGTTTAACTTTAGACAAGAGAGTAGTGAAACATGCTGGCTAGAGATTTATCTTTCTCAATAACTTTGTAAAAACTGGACATTTCTTTATTATAAATACCTAGATCACTGGCCTATACTTGCTTTGTGGCCTCTCAGGGTATTTTGGCTATAAAACCAAAGGGGTAGTAAAGACTGCACTACCTTTGTGTTTTGGATTTGCTTATTTATGGTATGACCATTTCTCTTAGTATTTGGTTATGATCCAAAGATTAAGTTGGTCTTGTGAAATTGAAAAAATAAAGCCTTGGATACTTTGCTGGATGGCTCTTCTAAACTTCATGTCTGTCTATGTATCATTTATCTTGCTGAATTATATCCTTTGTCTTT
>PVIR01010644.1:0-49493 GCA_004026965.1 Petromus typicus | reverse complement strand
GCAATTCATATAAATAAATATTTTCCAGCAAACACCTTCCCCAAGACTTTGCCTGTTTCTTTCTTATTGTGTAAGAAAATAAAATAGTTTGTCATGTCTTTTTTTTTTTAATTTGTTTTGAGACAGTCTCATTTTGTATTCAGGCTGGTCCTGAGCTCACTATGTAGCTCAGGTGAGCCTGGAACTCACAGCAATCCTCCTGCCTCTGCCTCCCAAGTGCTGGGATTATAGGCGTGAGCCACCATGCTGCGCACTGTGTTATGTGGTGGGTATGAGTCACCATACCCGGCACTGTTGTATGTGGTTACGGGGGGATCGAACCCGGGACCCTGCACTTGCAAGGCAGGTACAGGAACTGCTGCGCTAAATCCCTGGCTCAGTTTCTCATTTCTTAAAGACCCTAGTTATAAAAATATTTGAAAATTAACCATTTTGAATTGCCATGGGAGAGCACAAAATTTACAAATTTTGATTCCTCTTGAAACTTAAGAAAAAAGAATACCTCCCCCCAGAAAAGAATGCACTATGTATGTATACACAAGTTTGGGTACCTTCCATTAGACACACATCCAAGGACTCTCTTCCTTCATATTCCAAATACTTGTCAAAACCCATTATGTGCCAGTTACTATATTGATGTGAACAAATCATTACTAGTCGGAAAAAAAAAATTCTGAGGAAGGGACAAGAACTGAATTCTAGAACCAATACAAACAATAACTACAAAAAAGTCAGATGACTCTATTAGCAATATTAGTCTTGTTTCAGTGTCACTTGTTAAATGTTAGTATTTTCCCCGCCTCCTTAATGAATTTATATGGAAAAAGTACGTTAAAAAGGAATCGAAATATCAAAGAAATTACATGAGCTTATGTCATTAAATTGATCATGTATCAAGGTATATTCATGGAGTAATCTTTATGATGAAATCATCATAATTAGGAGTGACTGAAAATGAAAAGGTACCAAAACAGTGTCACTACATACTGTGCCATTCTATACAGACTTCCTCAGCACTTCTTGCGCCTATTCTTTCACATTTTCCTATCTTTTCTTATTAAACTTCATGCTGCACAATAATACATATAAAACATCTGTCAAGACACACACCTTTGTTTCAGTTCCTCAGCAGCCCGGAACACTGAGTGCAGGTCACTGACATCTATCTGCACAATGGTGACCTCTGCAGCAGGCTGAGAGGTCTCAAGGACAGCTCGGACAGCTTCTGCCTTGCTCACGTTCCTGCATGCCAAGCACAAGTGGATCTCATTGTCTTCGGCCAGCAACCGCTTGCAGAGGGCTAGTCCAATGCCGCTGAGAAGACAAAGGAGGCACAGGATACACACTCACTGAGATGGTGCCAAATAAAAATATTTCTTTCTTTGGTTTAGAAGACAAACTATGTTAAGTTGAGCTCTAATGAGAACCCAAACAGAGTGAAAAGACTCATACATTATTTTAAAAAAGGATTCCAGGCTGGGGATTTAGCTCAGTGGTTCCAGCGCCTGTCTTGCAAGTCCAAGGGCCTGGGTTCGATCCCCTGGTAACCACATACAATACTGGATGTGGAGACTCGCCCCAGCAGCAACCAGTACCACATACCACAGGGCCAGGCATGGTGGCTCACACCTGTAATCCCAGCACTTGGGAGGCAGAGGCAGGAGGATTGCTGTGATGTGAGTTTGCAGCTGAGCTCAGGGCCAGCCTGAACTACAAAGTGAAACCCTGTCTGAAAAAGAAAGAAAGAAAGAAAGGACTCCTCCAGTCTCGTGTTGACTTGCTTGGGATGGTCTTGTTTCTCTCCCATTCCAAAACCTTCAATACACAGCTGATTTTCATCTTATACTTAGTATATTGTTCATGAGAGAGATTCAGTTCAGCACTAGCAAGTGTTGAAAGGGGTCTAGGTTCCTCAACAACAAGGTCTCTACTTCCTGTTGGTATCACTGCCACTATAAGGAACACCAGGCATCCGTATGAAAAAACGGATAAGTCTTTCAAAAAGAAGCATCAGTGAGCCAGGGATTTAGCTCAGTGGCACAAGCCTGCCTGACAAACACTAAGCCTCCAGTTCAATTCCTGGTACCAACCAAAAAAAAAAAAGAGAAGCATCAGTACCATACAGCAGGAGATACAAATTCCTCTCCACTACCATAACTGAATAACCAACATAAAGAGGGAAAATTCAGCATGATTAAAAAGAACATGCGAATAAATTCTGTAGGCGTCCCAAAAATGCAGCGATGAGTATACCAACCACTGAAAGACTTAGAATGAATTACTTCGAAAGAGCAATATAAAACTGTCCACTAGATGGGGATAGTAGACCAGCTTTGGTGGTAGCAAAGAAAACGTGTAATAGACTGTCTTCTAAGCTAACTGTAGTCAAATTAGGAACCTTCACCCAAAAGGCTGAAACCAAGTCTCTCAAAGGCTCTGCCCAAGTGTATCTATTACTACATTCTCACTTCAGCTAGCAGGCCTCTAAATATCAATATGCAATTGCACATAGCACAATATACGTAAAAGGAACAAACACAAAATCAGTTCTGATTTTACACACTTTCCACACGAGAAGCAAGTCAACTGACGCGAAAGGATACACTAAAAACTCCCCATGGGAGAAAAAAAAAAAGAGAGAAGAAAACGAAAATCGCCCACGGACACAGCCTTATACTGGGCTTAGTTCACAAGGACCTGGTTAGAAAACTATAGCTCAACAGCCTGACACAATATTTTACATTCCCAATGTGTTAATCCCTCAAAAGTGACAGATGTTACAAATTTTAAAAAAAGGTATTTTGGTTGTTCTTCATGGGAGCACAAATGAGAAACAAAACAGACAATAATGGAGACAGAGTTCAAGGTGAAAGGCCCTGGAAAACATGATTTTTTTTTTAATGTTCCCGCATATGTTAATGCTGTGCTGGATGGAAGATCTCTGCCCACCGTCCTAAGACGGTGGATGTTAAAATTTAAACACCCGGTGTGGTAAAACAGGGCCAAGTGGTCGGGTTAAAAGTAAACTCAGACAGCGACAGGAAATCCGGGACAGCAGGTTAAACACGCCGTGGAGAGGAGGGTCCGCGTGTGAAGTTCCACTTCGCCTGATAAACTCAAGTTGATCATTGCAACGTGGATCACCCACTGGCACCCAATTTTTCCTTCCCACTGACAGTTTTCAATTCAAACAGCCACACGCTGAGCATCTCTTGGGAACCCAGAAAGAAGCCAGGCAGGATTTCGACCCAAGTCTCCACAGGGGACGAGAGCAGAGCAGGCGCTGCTAGGCTCGTTCGTAACTGGCTGCACACCTCCGCTCCAGCGGACCCCTAAACGCAGTCTCTGAACCCCCAAGGCAGCCTCACCTGCTCGCCCCAGTGACCAAAACAACTTTCCGCATCTCCGAGCTCTCAGACGCCGAGCAGTTAGGAGGTACTAAAACCGGCTGTCAGAAAACATGGCTGAACCGACCGGCCGCGCCTACTAGTATCCCAACCAATCAGAGATAAACCCCACCCCACTGCCCCTTGCGTCATCGACGCCGTCCCGAGCCAGCCAACCGCAGTCCGCCATTCACTAGTCCCGCCAGGGGTACGTGGGGTGAGATAGGCCGAGGGGCGGAGCTGGCTGGTGCAGAGGTCCGAGCCAATCAGGAAACTCCAGACCTCCCTGGCTCCACCTCTGACTCGTCAAGTGTCTACGCACTGGTTTTTGCTGGGTCTTGGGCTTTGAGGGCGTGGATTGCACGGGGACCTTTCTGAGGATCTGCAGCCTGTCATCCTAGTGTTGGTACAAAAGCTTATTTCAAAACAAAAGGTTGGGATTGGAGACCAAAAAGTGTTATTAAAATTTCCTCTGCTTTCTGGATGTGCAAATTTGGCTTCTGATCCTAGACTTACTACTACTTCTTCAAAGAACACGCTGGGAAAATGAGCGTTGATTTCGTTAAGAATTTTGTGTAAAAACGTACGAAATATCAGTCTTAAAACTTGGAATGTGGCACAGTTAGGGTATCTCAGAACTGTAGTACTGAAAATGTGCTGTAATCTACAGCAGTGCCTCTTTGCAAAGAGATCTGGTTTTGGTTGTCGCTGTTTTGTTGTTTTTTGTTTTGCTTTGTTTGGTTTTTTTATTTCCAAGCCAGCCTCGCTGGGTACTTGTGGAAAAATACAAAGCAAAATGCATACAAATTCCAAATCCAATTTTTTTTATTAGACTCAACACATATAAATGTACTCTGTTGAACTGCTGCTTCTGTTGCTTACTCTTAAGTTTTTATATTCGAAGGAGACTGTTAACCAGTCCCACTTACCAGACTAAAACTGCGCATTTATACATCAAAATCTACTCAACATACTAACAACACACTAAAACATACTTAACATACTAACATATTTAACATACTCAACGTCTTTTTTCAGATGAAGTTGCCACTTTAAACTCTGAAAAGTGGGATGAACTGTTAGGAGTTCCAGAAAGTTTAATTATTTATTATAATTATAATTTATTAATTATTTATTAAATTTAATTATTTATTGAACAGCAATGATCTCTAAATGACTGAGGTAATCTATATTGGTTATCCTAAAGATTTGGACTAATTGACACCAACCTGTTTAGCAATCACTTATTTTAATATATAAAATCAGATTTAAAGAATAAACACTTCAGCTAGCATTTTTTTAACATTTGATTTTCAAGAATGTTTTATGATTGGGATGGAAGGCAACTTCCTCATCCCACATTCAAGTGTTCTTAAGAGACTACAATTTATCGGTATTTTCTAAAAGTTCAAGAGTAAAATTAATCCCAGTCCTAGCCAGGCATGGTGGCACGTGCCTGTAAACCAAGCACTTTGGAAATCTGAGGTAGGAAGATCACAAATTTGAGCCCAGTTTGGACAATTTAGTGACTGAGCAAAGCCCTGTGTCAAAATAAAAACACAAACAATAGCTGGGGATGTAGTTCAGTATGAAAATCCTAGCTTCAGTCCTCAGTAATGGAAAAAAAAAAATTACCCCAATCTTTTTTTTTTTTTTTTAGGTTTTTGGAGACAGGGTCTCGCTTTGTGGTTCAGGCTGGCCCTGAGCTCAGCCTCTAACTCACATCACAGCAATCCTCCTGCCTCTGCCTCCCGAGTGCTGGGATTACGGGCGTGGTGCCACCACGCCCGGCACTGTGGTATGTGGTACTGGTTGCTGCCACACCCAGTATTGTTATGTGGTGACCGGGGAATCGAACCCGGGTCCTTCCGCTTGCGAGACAGGCGCCGGAACCACTGAGCTAACTCCCCGGCCCACCCCAATCTTGAGTCTAACTAAACACTCCTTTGAAAATGACCTAGAGCTCAAAGAGGACATGCAAAAGAAATAAGAGAGGAGAGTTTGTGGCTGTTCTGAGGAAAATTCATTTCTACCTAGAAGGGAGAAGGGCCTAGATATCCAATCTTGGGACTGACGACAGCCAGTGTAGAAGAGACTGTGAATTAAGCGAGGCCAGAAGATTTGAGCGCAAGACCAGGAGACTGTTCCCCCTGGTGACTTCTGTCCAAGCTGAGCAAAAAACTTCGGCTTCTTCTTGCTTTTTTCAAATGAAGTTGCCACTTTCAAGGTACTTTTCACCTTTGAAAGATGGGCTGAACTGTTAGGAGTACCAGAAAGAAGGAAAACAGAACTGCTTTCAACATATATCATTTAGTTTTGTGTTTTAAAAAATATTTTATCTAAACAGGTCAGATGTATAAATATCTTATCTTTTCTTTGGTATGAGAATATGAAGTTGTAAATGAGTTGTAGTGTGTATAGTTGATATTGCGAAGTAGAAAATGAAAGAGTGTAAGGGTAAATAATGAGGGGAAAATATAACCATTGGTATAATGTGGTATATATAATGTGGTAATAATAAAGAAAAAAGAAAAAGATTGTGTATATAGGGGGTGGAGGATGCAGGGCAGGGGTAGAAGGGAAAAAATGAGAATCAAGTCATGTCATATTCTGGTACAGACTGTTAATGTTGAATGTGATTATCATGTGTATTCATAATGTACCAAGGAAGATAATTGATAATTTTTTTTTTTTTTTTTTTGAGACAGGGTCTCGCTTTGTAGTTCAGGCTGGCCCTGAGCTCAGCCTCAAACTCACATCACAGCAATCCTCCTGCCTCTGCCTCCCGAGTGCTGGGATGACAGGCGTGAGTCACCACACCTGGCACTGTGGTATGTGGTACTGGTTGCTGCTGGGTGTGAGTCTCCACGCCCAGTATTTTTATGTGGTTACCGGGGATCGAACCCAGGTCCTTGCACTTGCAAGACAGGCGCCAGAACCACTGAGCTATATCCCTGGCCCCTGAAGATAATTTTTAAAAAATATGTTATCACATAGAAGACAGTGCAATGACAGTGGTTATGTTTTTAATCAGACATGAGTGGGGTAGGCGTGGCTGTTTCCATCACCCCAAACTCTCCTAGATTAGCGACTTAAATCAGTTTTCTTGGAAACCAGAGCATACAGAATGGCTCTGTCCGTCACTGACAAACTGAATAGTAAATATGCATCTCCACTTTTGATATCTACTACTTCATTTAATAAATTTACTTCTGGCCTAAGTCCTGAAACGGGGCTCTGATTCCTCATATAATATCAAACAGAGTCCTCTAGATAAACAAGAATAAGAAAAGAGATCTTTTGCTTCAATAACAGAGCTTTATCCTTGGCCCTTATACATTTCTCCAGAACCAGCTCGTCTCTGATTTGCACACTGAGGTAAAATAACAACTGTCAATGAGTGCGGGAAGTTCTCATGTTCTTAACTTTATTCTGTTCCCTTTAATTCATTCAGATAGGCCTAAAACTGCCGCTGGAGTGGGACTGTACCCAGTTCATAAATAAAATGGTAAAATGTCATACTTCGCCAATACAAAAGAAATCAGTCTTATGTAGTTCCAGAGCTCGTGCCTCAGGCCCACGAACTTAATTGGTTCCACAGATCTGCAGAAGATGGCAGCAGGCATCTTCGTCATCCTACGCTGAGTGAGAGAATGAAAGCAAAATTTTGCCTACTCTTCTGTTTGTGAGCCCAACTGCTCAAGAACAGAAGCAATCACGAACTGAGGTATTACTGTATATCATTTCTTTATCAAATATAAAATGAGTATAAAATGATAAATGTTCATTTGTCCTCAAAAACCACAAAATGTAGACAATAGCTACTAGCCAAGGGGTATATATACTCTCCATCCTTATAATAATGTATATATTCAGATACCTGCTAACATGTCTGTACACATATGTTCTTTTATACCATGTCATAAAATATGGCAAATATTTAATTTTTAAATGTACTACCATACTGAAATTAACCTTCTTCACTTTAGACACACTTAGCCTGCCATTCTTACCACTTTCCAATACTTTCTAGAAAGCTTCCATATGTGTCTTCAGTTGCCCTGTGATAGAGTCCTCATATCTTGAGTGGATTCAAAATGTTTACCTTCCAATGACTTTTTGACTTTGGGGAAGAGACAGAAGTTACTCAGTGCCAGATCTAATGGATAAGGACACACAAGAATGTCTAATTTAACTGAGATTGCTATAAACATATTCAACGGATCCAAGACATTGAGATAGCTATGCAAAGACTTTCACAAAAGAAGACGTCTAGAAAGTCACGAAACAATGAGATAGATAGAAGTGAGGGAGAGTCTTTGGAAGGGAATTAGTGGTAATGTATCTTTTACTATAATAAAATATATTTTTAATTTAAATGTTCAGGCCATGAATATTTGTATGTATTATATACAGACATATCTATATGTGATATATATTACATACATATATATGTCGTTCATCCATATGTTTAAACCTTGGCTGTGGGTGGAAGTAGAATTGTATATTTTCAAACCTCTCTGCTTGCTTTTTGTCCTTGTTTCATTTCTCCACTTTTGCTCCATTGCCCCTTCCACCCCTCTGCTACCCGAACCCCTAATCCAAACCAAACACTCCGCAATCACGGGCAGCCATGAATCCTCTGGTTCTTTAGAATTCCTGTCCATTCCCTTATCTACCGTGGTCACTGCTGAAAGACATGTACTGTCCTACTCAGATAACCAAGTTAATCTCAGTTAAAACATAAAGTTGGTCATGTAAAACGCATCCCCTTGGGTGATCCTAAGCACTGATGTGCATATTTTTCTTGGTTTGTCAAGGTACAGAGAGTCTGAGACTTCTCTTAGCAAGGACTTCGTGTATCAAACAAGACAACTCTGCTGTAATCCAGTAAGGATTTCCCATTTAACACTGGACTGAATTCCTCAGAACTGAATCAGTTAACGTAGGACATAAAATCAGCCTTGAGGCGTCTTTACAGTGTTAAAAACCAAAATGTTTTTCTTTCAGTGAGCAGTCAGTGAATGTGTCTGTTGTTTTGTTTTGTCTGTTTGGTTCGGTTTTGTTGTTGTTGTTGTTTTTGAAACAGGGTCTTGCTTTTGTAGTTCAGGCTGGCCTTGAGCTCAGCCTTGAACTCATAGCAATCCTCCTGCCTCTGCCTCCCAAGTGCTGGGATTACAGGACTGAGCCACTATTCCTGGCACTGTGGTATGTGATTCTGATTGCTGGTGGATGTGAGTCTCCACGCCCAGCATTGTATGTGGTTACCGGGGATCGAACCCAGGCTCTTGCACTTGCAAGGCAGGTGCCGGAACCACTGAGCTAAATCCCCAGCCCTGAATGTGTCTGTTTAAATAACCGCTTTTTGATAGTCCCAACAGGCATCTGTACCATGTAATACACCCACAGCTGTGTCTTCAGATCTTATCACTTTTCAAAAATGATGTAAGGAGAAAAGATAACAAAGCTGAGAACAGTGGCTATTTACACAGAGAAGGCTCCAGCAGTAGCATGACTCTTTAATCATTGGTATTTACAATTTATCATCTGACAGACTTACAGAGAATAAATAAAGAAAAGAAAATATACAGTTGGTAGCATGTTTCTTTGTCTAATACAGAAAATTTTTACATATTCTATTTTGGAATGTCTATGATAGTTTTAAGCAGAAATTAAATTTATTCACTATTCACCCCTTAACAGATACATTATGCTCCAAAACCTGCAGAATAAACCCAAGATGTTTCCTCATGATAGAGTGTACCACATGGCTACAAAAACTCAGTCCTCAAAAAAAGTCACTATCAGAAAATGAGAGACAAGAAAGACAGCATGAAGAGTAAATAACTAGAAAAATAGGCTAACTTAGAAACTTTGTGTGTTTGCAGGCAGCCTTGCAACTTGCAATTATTTCCAGGCCTCTTTTGGAAAATGGTATACACTGAAAGTGATTACCTCTGTGTGTGTGTGTGTGTGTGTGTGTGTGTGTGTGTGTGTGTGCGTTTTATCATCACCAGGTATACAAAGGATGTACTGCACCTGGTACAAATCTGTTCCTTTTTTTTTTCTTTTCTTATTTCAAAATAAACCATTAGTGTTGAAACCAACCAGTTCTTTTGATATGCACCCTTGCCAGATAACATGTTTTCATGTTCACCTTTTATTCATTCAAAATAAAACATTCACAGAGGATTCGGCAAGTGTTCACAAATGTCCTCAGAACTTTACAAGACACACTATTATAATCTGGAATACAGCAGCTTCAAAAATGATGATCACAAAGTTCAAAGCCATAATCTACAGAGCCATAATTTCAACTTCTTCCCAGGTTGGGGCTGTGTATGCATTTGATGTGGTCCGATGTGATTGTTATTCCAATTAAGAATAGATATTTAAACATATGAAACTTCTTTCTACCCTGAAAAAAAGGTGCTTATCACACATCAGGGATCTACACCATTGTATTCTCTTCCATAAGCTATATCCATTAAACAAGTGCCATTAAACAAGTGCTACCCAACACTCAGCCAAAACACTGGTTCACTCTGACACGTTCTCTTCTTCACCAGTGAAGGTCCTACTCATCTGCAGGCACTAATGAAATTACAGCATCTGGAATTTCCTTCTATACCTGGGTCTCTCCTCAGCAAGCTATGGACAAGTATTATTGCTTTTGTATTATTTATTCCTTCTATCTTGTTCTTGGATTGTTTCAGATCCAAATAAAATAACTTTAAAATTTAGAACCACATGAGGCATGATACTGATCATTGATCAATGAGCACTTTAATGTGTCCTCCTGAGCAATCTATCAATTTTTTTTGTTTTGTTTTGCTTTTTTGAGACAGGGTCTCGCTTTCTAGTTGGCCAGCTCAGGCTGGCCCTGAGCTCAGCTTCAAACTCACATCACAGCAATCCTCTTGCCTCTGCCTCCAGAGTGCTAGGATTACAGGCGTGAGCCACCACGCCCCACACTGTGGTATGTGGTACTGATTGCTGCTGGGCATGAGTCTCCACACCCAGTATTGTATGTGGTTACCGGGGGATCTTGCACTTGCAAACCGGGCTAAATCCCCAACCCAAATCACGATCTTATACATGCGAGGGAGGTGCTAGAACCACTGAGCTAAATCCCCGGTCCAATCTATCAAATCTTATAAAATTCTAACTAAATCATGTCTTTCAGGTTGTGTCTAAACTGTGCCAGGTTACAAATCAGCAAAAAATGATTCCATCAATGAAACACATGTAGAGAAACATCCATGTAAAGTTTGTAGGTTAGTCAGAAATACTACACCAATGTAAATTTTCTGGTTTTGAAAATTGTTCAAAATGAACTATCATTTCCATACTTTAAAAATAGATTATAAATATTATCAGCAAAGAAAAATTAGATCTGGGTTGAGACTCCTCTAATTTTTTAAATTTCTTCTGAGTCTTGAATTATTTAAAGATAACAAGTTCTCAAAAAAGATACAGCAACTAAACAAATACCATTCTTCTGCCACTGAACACTGCAGCTAATTGGAGCAGAGAATTCAGAATGCCAGAAATTGAACCCACATTAACCACTTCAATCTTTTTTCCCTTATAATTCAGAACTCCAGGAAAGTTGTCAAGTGGCAATGACATTTGTCTGTTTAAATGAAAATGTGAAATTTCAACTCAAAAGCATTTCCCAAAGTAGACCAGGACTGACATGATCCAGAAATGTTAGGGACCCAGCAGATGTATTTCCAGAGCATAGAGGCTTCATGAAAAAAAAGTAAGATGGTAAATTCCAGGTCTATAAATTCAATTGAGGATCAAAGCCTTCATAACTATGTATTGTAATTCTCTTCATTTTTGTTGTTTTGGGAAAAACAGATGCTGTTTTGTTTTAATGTATTTTCCTGGGACATTTGCCCTTTCTCTCATTGAGACACTCCTTTCCTTCGGTTGCCTTTTACTCAAAACACATCCCTAACCCCATCATGGCTTTCTTGTGGGAAATCTAGATGGTATGAAAAGCACATGTTTCCAATATGGCACATATCTTTTATGCAGATATCACACACAATTTAGTTTCATCTAACTTAGGTAATTATTTCCATGTCTACCTGTAGTCATTCCTGAAAATGTGTTTTATTAAAGAGAGAGAGAGAGAGAGAGAGAGAAGACAGTACAAAGATTCAGGAGTTCCCTGCCTCTAGGTCTCCATATCCACCTCAATACTTGGAAAGCCAAGTCTAGTTCAGGCAAAAAAGTTGATTTCTTCTCATCAGCACTTGGGTGGGCCTAGAATACACAAACCCTCAAATGGCCTATCTCATCCACTTCCTCTGAATTAAAAAGGTCATTCTTTGATCATTCTGTGTTTTTATATCCATGAAGGATATTCCCTTTCTTAAAACAAAACAACAAAAAACACAAACACCTTCCACTTTGCATACCTCACCAGACTCTTCATTTTTCTATTACCCTGAATTTCTTCTTTGAACATTCATATTTTTCTTTTATCTTCAAGTCCTTACTTTTCTTCAGGGACATCTGCTTTTATGCCTTATCATGGAGTCCACCAGCTCCAGATCTCGGGTTTCCATCCTCCCCGAGCTGGCCGCATCTTCCCACATCTTTCCTCCCCAGGCCCTCTCAGTGCCTCTCCTTATGGAGCCTCTTTTCTGGCCTAATCCAGCCTCTCCATCTACATATCCACACATTCACAATCCATTTTGTTTTCTTTTTCCCCACTTGCACAAAACTCTCTTTATTACACACCCTCGAACACCCTCAAGTGATTTTTTTTTTTCACAGCTATAAAACCACAAGTTCCCCTTGGGCACTTCTTTCCACCCCTGATCACACATAGGACATATATGTCAACATCTGCATCTCAGCATCAACACATTGACTAGAGAAAGTGTAAATTCAGATCTGACAACTGTAAAACACATGGCAACATAAAATGATTCACATATATCATGAAGAAGAGGATAATTTACTGCAAAGATAACAAAGCTCCAAAATTCCCCAACTGTTTTCCTACTTTCTTTTCCAAAGAAATCCTAGTCCCATGCCTTTAATTTCAATTTGAGCTACTTTTAAATTCTACACACAAAGATTTTCCCTTTTACACTGTCAGGTCACTCGGCTTTTGCTGCTAAACTCTACAAATATGACTCAATTAGAGGTTAAACCTATCATCTGAATATAATCCTTCTGTGGACATTAAGGAGAGAGGAAGACAGGTCAGAGGTCTTGATTCCAGGTGCTTCTAATTCAGATGAAGCCAACACTTTGAAATCAGAGTGTAGAAAGTTTACAAGAAAACATGTTTGTTTGACTCTTAACATAGTAATTGAGATAATATATGTGGAAATACCTTGGCACATACCTTTTATGCAGATGTCACACACAATTTAGTCTCATCTAACTTAGGTAGTTATTTCCATGTCTACCTGTAGTCATAAAGCAACCATAAAGCAAAATACAAGTGCAAGTGTCACCATTAGTACCATTACATTTTCCATGACCTTTTTTGACTGGCCCCAACTTTTAGATCAGGAGCTAGATAACAAAATTGCTAAATCCACATCGGTTTCCCAGCAAACACTGAACATATCAGAACTAGCAGAGATTTCAAATCCTTCTAATTCAAGTTTCTTAATTTACAGATAAGGAAACAAAATTTTCAGAGACAAAGTGATTTGCCTTGATATAGAAAGAAGATCAAAGTTTCTAAACCAATACTCTCTTGCCTCACAAACCAATCATTTCTCCAAAGTTAATCCTGGAAGAAACTAAAGTGCAGAGTCATGAGACATCCACAGAGAAAAAAATGTTTGCTGCAGAAGGAACATAACCTGCAAAATGAGCCTTTGGAACTTAGATTTATGCTGAGGTGGTGGTTGGAGCAATAACTGTATTAAAGGCTAAGTGGGGAAACATTAGAGATCTTAAGAGACTATGGAGAAAAGTGAACTGGAAAGTGGTAGAAACAGACTTGAGGAGTCAACTGCAATCTTTCCTGGTCTGTCCTCAACAGAAACTAAGACTACCTTTTTCCAGCTTTCCACTAAATCTGTGGCTTTGTGGAGGACTACAGCTTAGATCTCCTCTAAGGAGACTTCTACTCAACACTGCATTTATTTCCATGAATTCTGAGACTAGAGCCTCATGGTTTTCTGCTGGTCACGTCATGTCATAAGCAAGAGTGTACACTGAGCAGTAGCAATGGTCACTGGAATCAAGGAATTTTAGAGTTAGAAGGACATTAAGTTTTTTATCATACAGCCACCTATTTTGTATTTGAAAATCTCCATCTTTCTTATATAATATTCCCCCCTATAGCTGATCCTTACCAGTGACAAAGGACTCCTCATCTCTGGGGGCAAACCTGCTCATCTTTGTATGTTTAGACTCTGGCTATGTCTTCCTTAAGAAGTCTTCCTGTAGCTTCCCTTTACTGGTCCTAGATCAACCTTTTGGGGACACTAAGAGTAGATCTTCACTTCCTGTTCTACATGACCTTTAGGCATTTATGCCTAAGAAGTTCAGACCCCACTGCATGTATCCCATAGATGTTTCATCCATTAAAAGCAATAGATTTGGGCAAAAAGGACCGAGGGATCCACCATCAACATACCAATACAGTCAGGCTTTACTAATTTAAAAAAAAAATCAAGATTTCACTAAAACACACAATTGGAAATATAAAACAAGACAAAGAATATAATCCTCATGAGTGAATAGTGTACTTGTTACCTCTCCTCCATTGAATTCCTTTCCTATATCACCTACCTATTCAAGAATTCTTCCATGTGGAAACCCTAATTAAATTCCCTTGCCTACAGTCTTGCAACAGACATTCTTTTCTGACTGTATCCCTACTGTTTCACATGTGAACGTCCCTGCCCATGAGTGAAGAAAATAGCCATTCCAAGAACCTCAGACTCTTCCAGAATGTACCATACACTTTGAGAGGAAAGGAAAAGCAAGGTGCAATACATCCAGAGTTCAAATCAGAAAATCATCTTTGCTTAGTTGTTGAATGCTGAGACTTCAGATCCTCTGTGGCTACCAAGTTCTCTCCCTATGCCTCATCCCATGTCTCCCAAGATTTTAACATTGTTCAAGTTTTCCTTTCGGAAGAAATTTTATAAAAGGTGACATGGAAAACATATTGTCAAGTCTGCACACTTATAAACATAAGCATATTTAACTTTATAAATTATCTGAGTTTTCTAGCCTTTGTTATCTAACACTTGTTATATCAAGTAAGATATCTTTTACTATATTTTATTTGTCCTACACTTTTTTTTTTCTTTTTTTAGTTCTTTAATGTAAAAAACAAAAAGTATATATGAGTCAGTGGTAGGGAGTGGGGGAGTAAAGTGAGGGAAGAGAGGGACAGAGAAAGAGAGCAGAGCAGACAAGCCTCTGTCCCTCGGGTGCACTAAATGTCCAGATGGAGTGGCTTAGATGTGGATGAGTGGTAGGTCTTGTGGGGAGGACTTGGGCCATCAGGACATTGGTAGACTTTGACAGCATCACTCTTCGCCTTGCTGAAGGAGCAGAAGATGGATTTCTTGGAATGAGGGACGGTGTTTGGTATCTCTTCTCCAGCAGCTGAGCATCAACTTATACACAGAGTCAGGGCAAATGGCTGGTTGAGGGAGATACGTCTTTGGAAACAAAATTTCAAAAGAGAAAGAAAATATATTAAGAAGAAGGAAAGAGAAGATTGTATCATCGTTAGGTTTTTATGACTCCTTGTTCTTGGACTTGATAACTGACGTGAGTGTCACGTCTATTTTCTTACAAGAGTTCTCAATCCTATCAGCCCCTTCTGTAATCCCCTTTAACTTCTCCAGTTCTCTGAAGTCTGACTTCCTCATGGGGCATTTTTCGACTCTTGCAAAAACATGAAACTGAAGCAGAAAGGGAACAGATGTCCCATTGTAGACCATATTTGCTCTCCCCATATAAGGGTTATCTTAGTTGAGCCAGACATGGCAGAGATGGAAGGTTCATTAGTAGCATTAGTCTCTTGATGGAAATAAAATCTTAGAAGCAGAAACTACCATACAAAATGCATCCGTGTAATTCCTGACCACAGTGCTCTATGTGTTTCCTTTCCCCTCTACCAGTCCTACATAGAAGATACTAACATTCTTGTTTTCTAGTCTGCATCAGTCAATGGCTTTACCACATCTCTACTCATACTCTGAATTCCAGATTAGCACTTTGCTCTGAAATTAATAAAAATAAGATACATTTCTGTTGACACTCAGGTTAGTTTTTTGTGTCTATAATCTTGGTACCTTTACCTATTTTTTTTAATGTCTTGGTACATGAGATGAGAATATTAAATATAGTGAATATTTAAGTTTAAAAATTAATTACAGTAAAAGACACATCGCCATTAATCACCTTCATATTACCACCCTTCACTTCCATCATACTGATCCCATTTTTCTTGCCATTTTCTGAAGAAGTTCTAGAAGTCCTCTTCTGCAAGTGTCCCTAAGCTGCAATGTCCTAAATTGATTCAAAACATTTACCATTCGTGTTCATTTGGACTTTGGAGAAAAGCCAGAAGTTACACAGTGCCAGATCTCATCAATAAGGTGGCATGAAGACATACCGTAATGTTTTCATAAGCCTGCCTTTCAGTTGGATGATGCGCAGTGGCACCATTTACAATTTTCGATCACAGCTCATGAAGACAGACACAAAAGAGGACTTCCAGAGCTGCTTTAAAAAGCTGCAAAAAGAATGTGATAAGTGTGTTCAAAGTAGGAACTAGGTATTTTTATGGGTGGTAAAAAGAAATATGTCTCTCATGGTAATAACATTTTTAAATTTAAACATTCACTGTATATTTTGATCATATCACACAATGACAAATTCCCGAACCATAACTAAACTTCTCGAGCTCTTTGAAACACAGATCCATCCACTGGCTTTGCTGAGTCCAGCATCTGTAGCTGATTAATCATTGGTTCATGATTCCTGCTGCCCCACCTCCCCCCAGACCACATCAGCCTGCATGAGTCCTCAGAGAAACTAGGATTTACACAGTGTCTGCTTATTTCCTGTCCCTCTCAGTTCTATATTCACAAGTTTAAAAAGGCAAATACTGTAACTTTATTGGAATATCCAATTTAGGTGTCACAAGCCTTGTAACTCAATGTTACAAGGTACTGTGGCAATAAATTACCAAGCATTCAAGAGAAACTATAATTAATTAAATATAGTACAGAAGAGCAGATACATTTATTGATGGAAATTTAAATTATTAAGCTCTTTTGAGATGTTTTACTAAATTATTTAGAAAACATATGTGCATGTTGAGCCAACAGATGTTAATAAAATAGAAATGATAATTTAAATTATTGAAGTTGCTCTTTTGAAAGTCTTATAAACTTGGCAAGTAATATAATTATATTGGATAATAATTAATGTTACATCTATAGAATTTCATTTGCCTTTTATAACATCAAACAAATAAACTTTTAAGACTTAATTTGATTTTATGATTATTTAATTGCATTCAGACCATAAGCCTGTAAGAAAAGTGATACCTGGGAATTATTCCCTTTTTAAGATCCAGTTGAGGGCCGGGGATTAGCTCAGTGGTTCCAGCACCTGTACTGCAAGCACAAGGGCCTGGGTTGGTTCCCCAGAAACCACATACAATACTGGGTGTGGAGACTCACACCCAGCAGCAATCAGTACCACATACCACAGTGCTGGGCGTGGTGGCTCACGCCTGTAATCCCAGCACTCGGGAGGCAGAGGCAGGAGGATTGCTGTGATGTGAGTTTGAGGCTGAGCTCAGGGCCAGCCTCAACCACAAAAGCGAGACCCTGTCTCAAAAAAAAAAAAAAAGGAGTTACATAACATTTGCTCAGTCTAGTTACCATAGATGTTAGCCAGCAGTAACACTGACAAATTACTGTCCCTGCACTACAGTATCAACTTTTAAAATTTGAATACTGAATTTAAATAATACATTTAATACCAATTACATTAAGTAAAAGGTAAAAAATACAAATTTAGTAAATTATATTTCATCATGTTTATTACATTTAACACATTAAATTTAGTAACATTTATGCTTAGAAATGAGAATTTTGTTTCACACCAAAAGGTAATATTTGGCTTTGGTACAGCTTCAGTCAAATATTTGACTTTATATATTTGATAATCAGTCATTGGTCATAATGTATATTTGACGTACCACTATCAAAAGAGGGAAAACTAGTAGATCCTTTTTAAAAAATTATCTAAAAGTAAGAGAGATAAAATATTGGAGATTACTAGAAACTAAAATTTCAATCAGATGGGAATAAGTTTTCTTTTGTGAAACTAAGAGCTCCATTAATATGTGACTTTTATTATTAAGTCAGAAAAACCATATAATATAAAGAACACTTTTAAAGTAATGTGGACATGAAAGGGTTGGGAAGGCATGCTTTTCTTTGTTCAGCGTTTGGTGGTCCAATTTTATTTCATATGATCAAAATTCACTCCAGCATTTCAGTCACTGTATAACTTAAGGAATACTGAATGGCTTGTAATATCCCTACTTTGACTATAATGCTAAGATACGTTCAAATGATTATGATAGATAAGACCGCATTTTCTAACAGAATGCACTATCTTTAACTGGATATGTGTTTTCTCAAGTGTCATGGTGGTGGCTGATATGTAGCATAATCAGCCCAAAAGGAAACAAACAAACAAATCAACACTTTCTCTTGTTGTGTTTACTTATCGTGATCACTGCAGTCCATTTGACCTTTATTATAGAAGGCAACTGAATCACAAAAAGATAGGTAATTCAGGACCCCAATTACCAAAATATCACACAATATCAAGATAAAATTAAATCCTATGTTCCCACTCTCATTTTCAACACAGATAATTATTATGATTATTATTGTCATTCTTTTATCATTTGTTTGAGCCCGTTTAAACCAGAGAAAACCCACTTTTTATTTTCTGCAAAAGCCTTCTCCAGCTATTATCATATTCCTGTTGAAGATGCCAAAATCTAAGAGTATTCTGTAGCCAGATCACTTGAATTTGCACATTGGCATGCAATGTATTAGTTATTGGTGAATTTTAAATCTCAGAACTCATGGAAATGTTAAAAATTGAAATAACCAAAGAAAATTTACATAAAAGGCTAGAAATTGAGTTTCTTTGTAGTCTGAGGAAGGCAGATTTCCCTGAGTCATGAGTGGCATCATTAAACCACCCCAAAAGTGACTTCCAGGAACATGAAATCCAGCCTATACCTGCTCATTTCCGGACATCCTAGTCTAGAAATTTGGTACACTAGGAACTTTTTCAGAACTTGAGATTGAACCCAAGGTCTCTGCACTATGCCATAGTCCCAGCCCTTCTGTTATTTTTAATTTGAGACAGTTTCACTAAATTGCCTGGTCTGATTTTCAACTTGCAAACCTCCTGCCTCAGCCTCACAGAGGGCTGCGATTACAGACGCGCACCAATGTTCTGGCTACTAAGGCTTTAATGAATGCTAATAAGTCCCTTATTCCTCTTTACACGTGCACTTTTCAACAAGAAAGACAAATCAGATCATCTCAATCAAGATGAGGGAAGATGGAGAGGTAAGAATTTATTTCCTGCTAACTTTGTGTTGAGGATTAACTTGACATGACCTTTCATACTTTCCAAGAATCAATGAGAAGACATCATTGATAAAACAGAGACTATGACTGCCTGAAGAAGACTCTGGTCTTTCATGTGATCAGATAGTTACTAACAAAAAGCTGGCCGGGGATTTAGCTCAGTGGTTGGCGCCTGTCTTGCAATTGCAAGGGCCCAGCTTCCCTCCCCAGTAACCACATACAACAACGCCGGGTGTAAAGATGCACACCCACAAGCAATCAGTACCAGTACCCCAGTGCCAGGCATGGTGGCTCACACCTGTAATCCCAGCACTTGGGAGGCAGAGGCAGGAGGACTGCTGTGAGTTCAAGGCTGAGCTCCAAGCCAGCCTGAACTACAAAAGTGAGATCTTGTCTCAGAAAAAAAAAATAATAACAATAATGATAATGATAATAATAATAAGGATGTAATCATCCAGTTTAAAATCTATCCCGCTAAGTCAGATCTTCCTTTCTTCCTCTTCTAAGAGAATTTAAATCCACCTCCATCTTCCCTCAACAATTCTTACCTGCCTCCCTTGGTCTCGGAAGAATTCTCCAGTATTCTCGATAACCTGTTCATCTGACAGCTGGGAATATGGTTGCTCTTGACAAAAAGTGAAAGTCTCCCACAGAGTCACCCCAAAGGCCCACACATCACTTGCTGTGGTGAATTTGCCCTGTGTAAGTATAGAAAAGTCGATTCAGAATCACTGTACGTAAGAAATGGGTCACATTCTTTTAATCTAGAATTAACTACCCTTGCCCTACCAAGGGTAAGGGACACTGAAACTGACAAAATCTGGGTGAAGGATCTAGAAGTGATGTGAAGTTGGAAAAAACAAAACCACTCTCTCATCCTTGTGATCTCAGCTTCTTGGAGAGGAGAGCCCAGGGCTGAAAGGAAGGCACCAGAGACCATCAGACTCTCCAACCAAGTGTTAGAAAGTCAGCTTTGCTCCCAGCTAGCCTTGGGAAGATGTCCCTGGGAGAGTGTAGATCGGAATGGGAATTCAACTGTTTTTAAGTTCAGCCTTCTTCGAGTGCCTGGAATATTCCCCTGGAATGTGGGACTCATTTCCTAGGTTAGTGATAGTAACAGCCTTGAAAAAGCAAATTTTAACAAGTGAAAACAATGAGATGTAGATGTAATTATCACTCTTTAAATACTAACACATTTTCTATTCAGTCAAGATGATGATATTGGCAAAGAGATGACATTGTACTATAGATAAGAAAAATGAGATAGGAGAAGTTTACTAAATTACCCTGGTTACTACCATTAGTAATGGAAAAGTCAGAATTTGAAGCAAAGGTCTTCAGATGTACGTTTAATAAATTGTTCTTAACTGTGTACCTTTAACTAGAACAATACTGAATTATCACATTAAAAATAGATAAAGTGTAACAACTCAATATATACATAAAAGATTTCATAACAAGGATTTTTGTAACCTGATATATACCAGCATCATTCTTTTTTTTAATTAATTGATTTCATTGGTGCATTTTATATATACATCATGATGACAATCAACATTCAAAATTTGTACCAACATATGACATGACTTATTTCTCATTTTTTCCCATTCCCCTGCCCTCTTGACAACCCCCACCCTGTATTACATAAGCTTTGTATCTTTTTTACCATCACATTTTCCCCTACATTATATGCCCCTACCCCCATTATCCTTTGAATATTTTCTATTTCACAGTATCTATCATACACTCTATAACTCATTGATATCTTCAGTTTCATATACCAGAGAAAAGATACAGTATTTACACATCTGTGACCTATTTATTTCACTTATGAGGATGTCCTCAAGGTATGTCCATTTGAGTAGAAAGGACTCAAACTTATCATTCTTTATGGCAGAGTAATACTCCATTTTATTTTAAAAAACACATCTTCTTTATCCAGTCTCCAGTTGATAGGCATTTGGGTTGTTTCCAAGATTTAGTTATCACAAACTGAGCTGCTATGAACATTGGTACACAAATGTCACTGTTATATGAATCTTTTAATTCTTTCATGCATATACCTAGCAGAATAGAAGGGTCAAATGGGACTTCTAATCCTAGCTTCTTGAGGAATCTGCACACTGATCTCCATAGTGATTGCACCAGTCTACATTCCCACCAACATCATTCTTAATTATAGGAAATTAGAAAGCACTTAAATATCAAATGATAGAAACATTATTAAGTTGTAGCACACAGCCACATACTGGATATTTATTATGCATTTACTAAAATCATGTTTCTAAAGAATTCATTGGCAATGCCAATGATAAAAATGTTAAGTAAAGATAGGAATTATATAACATAGTATCATCTCAGTTACATAATATAAATTATATAAAATGCACATATAGAAATACATGCATAGGAAAAAATTCTCAAAGGAAATATACTAAAACATTAGTAGTGTTTATCTCAATGAGAGAAAAGAGCTAACTATATGTGTTTATCTTAAAATTAATTTATGAATCCTTTAAGAATAGGAGCTGAAAATAAGTTTTATAAATAAACAAAACTAAAAACCTCAGGCTTCTTTGTGAAATGTTACATAAAACAAAAGCAAACATATGCACACAGTATTGTTGGAACTAAAAGTTTAAGTCTACTAATTGTTTAAATTGACTAACTGGTTGGAAAATCAACAATGAAAAGACTCACATTCAGAGTCAGGAATCAGAGACACTTAGAAAAACTTTTTATCATGTCAAATACCAAGAACTAAACCAAAAGTATAAATCAAAGAATAATAACCTTTGAAAGTTTGAGTTATTTATGATCAAAAGGACATACATTCAGGACATACTCATAAGTCAAATAAATAGGACACAGATGTGTAAATATCATATCTTTTTTCTTGTGTGAGGAACTAAAGGTGTAAATGGGTTCTAAAATGTATGATAGGTATTGTGAAATAGTGAAAACATATTAAAAGGAAAATGGGGGTAGGGGTAAGTAAAGAAGGGAAAGAAAATATTTTATGGTTAAAGAAAACCAGGACTGGGGATTTAGTTCAGTGGTTCTGGCATCTGCTTGGCAAGCTCAAGGTCCTGAGTTTGATCCCCAGCAACCATATACCACAATACAGGATATGGTAGCTCACACTCACCAGCAATCAGTATCACAAACCAGCACTCAAGAGGCAGAGGCAGGCGGATTTCAGTGAGCTTGAGGCTAGCCTGGGCTACTTAGTGAGTTCAGAGCCAGCCTGAATTATAAAGGGAGACTCTATGTCAAAAAAAAAAAAAAAAAAAAAAGGAAACAAAGCTTATGTATATAGGGTACAGGGAGGTGTGGAGTGGAGGGCAGAGGAAATGGAAAAAAAATGAGACGGCATGTCATGTACTGGTACAAATTCTCAATGTTGATTGTGATCATAACATGTATATAAAATGTATCAATAAAAAGTCATCTACATAATACTTTAAAAAATTGTCCAATAACTAATGGAAAAATTTGTATGGATAACATTTGAGTAATAAAGTTTTCAATATTCTAAATGAATTCAGACTAATCAATGGAGGAAGAACAGAAAAAATATACTAAAGCCCTTAGAGTTAATATTTTCCCAAATTTTCTATAGTGGAATGTCACTCTTTTATCAGCAGAAGTAGATGAGTGTTAAATGATAATCAGGACACAAATAAAATGTTCCCAAGTGAAAGAAAATAACAAAATGTACAAACCTGCCTCCTGCCACCTCCAAATCTGGCCTGCCCTGCTTGTTGTGTTGTCGAAGTCTCAACTCCCCAGGCTGACCTCACAACTGTGAGGAACTCACTCACCAGCAAGATGCTCTCCCAGGACATCCAGCGGATGGGGAGCACTGCCCGGCCCTGGATCCGGTAGTAGTCACCGCTGTATAGGTTCCTGCTCATTCCAAAGTCAGCTATCTTGATGGTGTAGTTCCTGCCCACTAGGCAGTTCCGTGTGGCCAGATCTCGATGGACAAAATTAAGAGAGGAAAGGTATTTCATGCCGGAGGCAATCTGGGTAGCCATAAACTTCAGGCTGCCGTAACTAAGAAAATACACAAGGAGAGTATATAAGAAAGAAGAAAGCAGCATATAGAAAGTAGGAGCTGTGAAAGGGACACACTCATATTGATATCAGTTAATGAGAGTTTAAACTTCAACATCTCCTCTGGGGTGTGTGTGTGTGTGTGTGCGTGTGTGTGTGTGTGTGTGTCTGAGACAGAAAGAGACAGAGAGACAGAGAGAGATAGAGATTGAGGATTGAACCCAGGCTGGGTCATATCCTTGGACCTTTTTAATTTTTTTTCTTTTTCTTTTAAAATAAGATCTCCCTCAATCACCAACTTACCCAAACTGGGCTTGAACTACCTGCTTCAGCTTTCCTCAGTGCTGAGATTACACGTGTGCACCACCATGCCCACCCCTTTCTAGACTCTTTACGAATCCCTTTGCATTCCCTGAAAGGAATGCTCCATTATTCGCTGCACATTAACCTTCTCAACAACCCAGAACAATGATGAACTGGAGGACTCACTGCTTCACATCTTTACAACCTGGTTATTCTTATGACCTCAGAGAAAAGATAGAAAACCTGAATGATTTTACCTGACAGTGGGTACATTGCTGGAGCAAGAACTGGGGGGCTCATGGCGGGAAAGAAACTGATTGAGATCCCCATTCTCCATGTATTCCGTGATCATGCAGAGAGGGTCCTCGGCGATACACACAGCTAGGAGACGGATGATGTTTGGGTCCTTCAGCCGGGACATGATCTTTATCTCCTTAAGGAAGTCATTCCTTTGGAGGACACAGATATAGATAAACCCAGAGATCCTCAGATGAGAATCACAAGGAGGAAGAATTAGCTATAACATTTTTTTCTTTCTTTCATTCCACTAAGCCTTGTTTCCCTTTGGAGAACAGAGAAATGGGCACCCAGAACTATCATTGTGCTGCTCCTGAAACATAATGGACCTTTATTCCACTGCAGTGTTTTGGGGAATGAGACTCATGACTTATCAACTTTTGTATGCCTCATATTTAACAATGGAAATATTCAATCATTAACTGTTAATATCCTGAATCAAGTGCATATTCTTAAAAAAAACTGCAAAATGACACCTTTCATTGAAAATCATACCTTGAGTGCACTAGAAATATACGCCTTCTTAAAAGCTACAAAATCACTCTATTACTAAAGCAAAGAAAGTTTTTATAAAGTGGATAGCCACCCACTGATCTGATGATTCTTTACTTTCCACCTCTGGCTTTTCTTAGTCCAACCAAATCAACAGTCACAACATACATTTAGTAGCCTGTTCAAGCAGAGATGTTGAAGAGTCGTGATGGCAAATGAGGTCACTTCCAAAGAAGTATTCACTTGGCCAAAACTAGTAATATTAGAGTACATTGTGAGAGCCACCTACGAGTTATAAAGTAGCAATCTTTGCATCAAATGAGGCCAGTAGTGTATATCCCCCAAACTACTGCAGGTGGTTTGAGTGTGCCATGAGTTTCATGGGAATTCTGCACTGAACATTGTACTATCTCACTATAAATCCTTAGAACCAATTTAGTTCTGATTCAATACCTCTTCTCTTCACGTTCCCTTTAACCCCAAATCAGGGGCTTCCTTAGCTGGGAGGCCCCAGGGGCTGGGCCCTCCTTTGCGGTTAGACAAGGGCACAGACAGCTGAAGAACAGCAACACCCACCAACCAAAACTACAAAGGCTTTATCATATCCTGGTGGCTTTTTCTCTGCTTTTTTTCTAATCCTGTGCTAAGATTAATATAAAGAATGCTCCACCTTTCTATAGGATCCAGAAAAAAAAATCATTTTCACTCATACTAATATCTTTAAAGACTGAAATTCTGGATTCTAATTTGAAAATTCCCATCATTCCATTCCTTCACCTTTTTCTCCCATCTGCTTCTTGCCATTTTCAAGACTGTTAGTGAAACTTCTCACCATTTTTGGAATTTAATAATACATCAGGGAATAGGAATAATAAACTTACTCTCACCATAAATATCAGTGAGACAAGACAATGCAAAAGGGAAAATGTAGATGTTATCCAGATGTGCAGATATCTCGGGGACACAGACCACCATCTTTCAACCAGTATGCCTCTCTGGGTGAGGATTAACTCACCACGACTGTACTGGAAAGGCTATCAGACAACCGAGTGTGGCTGGATACTGCAATTTCTGTAGCAAAGGATTCAAGAATTGACAACTAGTTTGGAAAACTGCTAGACCATGGATCCTTTTGCTTTGAGATTCATGAATACTTTTCCAAGTAGAAGTAGCATCTCACTGTGGGAGTTGTAGAACATAGGAGAAAAAAAAGGAGCATAAAAGAGAGAAAAGAGGATGAGAAAGTAGATAGAATTGTGAGAAGATGGAGAATGAAAAGGCCCAGCAAGAAAGGTATATGCGTTGATGAGAAGTCTTCCAATAGAGGTCAAAGCATTCAGAGTACATCTGTGAGTCATGACGCAGCTAGTGCACATCTGGACTGCTGTGTGTACTGAAAAGTACAAGCCTGGGCAAAGGGAGTTAGGAAACATGTATGTGAAAATAAAATATCAAAGGTACATTTCAAAGAGGTAGAGAAAGAGAGGAAGACTTCTGAGTTCATTAGAAAAATAAAGCAACAGAATAGCAATGCGAGGCAGCTCATGGAGCTTCCAACCTCAAAAGAAAAATATCCTGAGAATTTTCCAGGAATATTTCTGATCCTAAAGATAAAATAAAGGAAGGAAAATTCAAAATGCAGACCACAGACCTGGCATTCTTGTTGGCATCTGCTCGGAGCATTTTCACAGCCACCAGGACAGGCTGGTTGGCACTGACATCTAGGGCAAAATCTTTGTCTTTGAATTTTTCCATGCCCTCCACTTCACAGAGATGAACCTAGACAAAAGTCATCTAGTCTCAGCATCATCATTTCTCCTGACGATGTCAGTACTCTTGCTGGGCATTTCCTGGAGATAAACTAACTCTTACAACTCAGGCAAAATAATCAAAAGACAATAACAAGATATGTGCAACATATCTTTGATTACTGATATAGTTTAAAGCAAAAGTAAAATACTCAGCTAATATGACTACATTGCTTCCTTATAAAAGAAATAGCAATAGTCTTTCAGGGTAGCAAGGCCCCACAATAAAGTATTATTCACTATAAAGATTTGCACTTTTATTTGAGAAAATGTAGTTTGTGAGTATACTAAATGTAAAGCAATTTCCTAAAATAATCCCTTCGTGTGGGATTCAGCATTGCAAATGTTCCTATATATTAGTAACAGTATCATGAGACTAAATGTTCAAGCCAGCAGACAGAATAAATAATATTACACACAGATGCCAAGAGCCTCTGTACCTGCTACAGCACAAGTTCTTCCCCAGGGGAGAACTTTTGATTCATACTGAACATCTGTAATATATTCATCTGAAACCAAAGGTTATACTGTATTTGGGATTTAGACAGTTGTGCTGAAAAATTCCTCTTACACTGAAAACATTGCTCTGAGTTGTCCAAAATCCCATGTGAATAAAGTTTAATATTACATGCATCACTCTGAAGACAATTAAGAGAGGACTCCTCCTTATCTTCATTGGTAATTCATTCCCTGGTGGCTAATCTGGGATCAGCGGCAGGGGTGGGGTTGTTTTTGACCATTTTTAAAAATTTAATTCTCATTTTAAAAAGAAAAAAAAAACAAAATGACTATCAAGCAGCAGGGTGTTCCTGGACAGTTCGTAAGAGATGATCACATCTTGTGAGCCCCACTCCCCTGTAGACATTTTTTTGAAAGTATTTAATGTATTTCAGGCTTTGTATTGTCTGGTGTTTTGCCTGGCTTCAAAAGTCCTGTAGAGAAATCTCAGGCCTCACACAGCTATTTAACTGAGATGAGATTGACCTAAGACTCCTCATCCAGAAAACAATGCAGAGAAAGATACGTAGAGGAGACACTTAATTGTGAGTTGACTTGTGGAAGGGTAATTTGCTGTACTGACCATTTATATTCACTTCCCTCAAGCTATCAGCCCTGGAGGCTACACAGAAAATCCACTCACCTCCCCAAACTGGCCCTCTCCCAGCTTTTCCTTGAATGTTAGAAGTTTCCGGGGGAACTCTTCCACAGCCACATCCTTTCCTGAGAGCAAGTCCATGGTGACTGCAGGCACTGAGTAGGTATTACCTCCGGTCACTCCCTGGAGGTTCACGATGTCAGCCTCAGCATAATGGGGCACCCCGTCGGGCCCACTGGGCTGGACTGGCTTCACGATGCCACTGCAGCCTGGAAGACAAGGGCTCCGGGTCTCAACCCAGTGGGGCATCATGGGAGAATTTTGGAAGAAAGAACATCTGAGAGGAGAGCTATAACTTGTTTCTGCAAAACCTGATCTTTTCATGATGGTCTTACTCAAAGAAGTTTTCCTTTCTCAGACTCTCTGTTGTGGACCTCAGAATGTGGGTCCTTATTGTTGTCTCAAAAGTCATGACCATTTACGATGTCATGTCTTTGCCCCGCAAAGTTATAAGAAGCCTCATGCACCATTAAGAGGAAAGTATTAAAGATGGAAGATTTGTTAAATCACATTTTCTTACTTTTAGAACGGTGTCATTGATTTAAAAGCAAATTAAATCCATACCATCTTTAAGACACAACCTATATTTTTAAATTTAAACTATGAGGTGGGGGAATATTTTAGACTTTAGAAAACAGGTAAATTACTTCAGTGCAATCTAGAAAATAAGTCAGGTTATAGTCATTACTCTTATTGACTCTGTGAAATCCTATGAATTCAATGTGTTCTTTCAGTATTTCCTATCTATTAAGTTAGAGAATAGATGTTAGTTTCTTTCTTCCTTCTGGAAGAGCCTTTCCCGCTGGATCCCTGGGAATCCTGCCTTTTGTCATCCACCACACCGCCCATATTTGGCTCAGCCTGTGCTCCTCTCTGCTGAACACCCCGAGTCCCCTTCTACTGACCTGGGTCATTCTTAGGTTGATGACCTTCTGGAAAAGCTGCTCTGAGCTTCAGAGATGATTGTAGCCCCCTTTTGCTGTCACTCTGCACTTTTTAAAAGACACTTGGATTTGAAGCATCGAGCATGTTTTATTTTAGCTAATACTTACTTTTCTTGAGGAAAGGTAAAAAATATTCATTCTCATAATATAATCTAACAAATATTTAATGAAGAGAAATTGACCAAAACAGATTGACCAAAATACCTTTAGCTTCGCTTATCTTTTTTTTTTTTCTCCTTGTGAAACTCCCGTATTGAATTTAGCCATAGTGAAGTGTGGTGTTGGCTGGGCAATTTATCAGAGCCATCTAACCTTTCTTCAATGTGAAACGAGAAAATTAAATTAGTAAGACTGAGTTCTTCTGGTGTTCACACCCTAGTGAATATTTACCTTTTTTCTTCATTATCTGACAAACAAGTTCCTCCAGATACCTATCTTCAATAGCAAAGGAGAGATCTCAAGTCTAGAAAAATCTGTAGATTACTCAGGAGGCTAGCATGGACCAAAAAAGATTTAGTTGCCTAGGAACAAGTGTCACACCTGTGCACTGTATGTCAAGGCTTCTCTCTCAACCCTCTGCCCAGTATTTCCTCCTCACCTGATTCCTCTTCCCCTGGGGCAAATTCTGGGAGTTTTCGTATCAATCTGGAAGGCTCCTGGTAGTCAGGGCGAAGGGGAAAGATGCGATCGTAAGTGGAGTTGGACTCTTGTTCACTTGGTGATGAGGAGCGGTTGTTATTGAACATGCTGGACTCGCTTGGCAAGGAAAGGCTGACTGTCATTTCATCATCCAACATCCTCCGGGAAGCCTGAGGGAAAACAAGGAGGCAACTCCGTTAGTATAAAGAGGACCAGCAATTTCTCCCCTCCAGAAACCCAGCTTTTTCACTCCGTTCCTTCTAAGCCCTAGAAACACTATAAGTGACAGAGTTGAAGTTTGGCTCTACAAATGCTAGTGTTGTAGAACCTAAAAAAAAAATATATATATATATATATATATATATATATATATATATATATATATTTGCCCTCTATAGCCAGTTCAAAACCTCAGAGCCCAGAGAGTCCAGGATGTCCCTCAGCCCATGCCCATTGAGAGGACTCAGATAAGATGCGTGTGGAAACAGATGTGTGTGGAAACAGATGCACAGATAAGATGTATGCGGAAACAGCAACAGCAGCAGTGGATCCCCAAAGAATCCAACATTTGACATTGTTATCTGGTCTAAGATGCCACAAAAAGTCATATATATTCCACTCTTGGCAAAATGTATAAATTTTTGGAGAAAGATGTCAACATATTCCTGTATTTACAATTGCAAAGTGAACAGGACCCAGACTACTACTTGTATGACCTTGAGCACATCACAATTTCTCATTTGAAAAAAACCAGTTAATACAACTAGGCACGTGTCACTGTTACTCAGAGGTTCAATGGGTAAGTATAATACAATTATTCAGATCATTTGACCTAGACAAAAAGAGAGGAGACTCAGAGGAGCACATAATTATAACCTTCAAATACATAAAGAAATTGGGGATAGAGTTGTGAGGAAATTGACTTGAATCTTAATGAGGTTGAATGTGTTTCTCTTTTTTTCTTCTCTTTCCTCCCTCCTCTCCTCTCCTATTCCCTCTTCTCTCCTTTTCTCCTGCTTCCTTCCACCTTCCAAAAATGAGTGAAAAACAGTAAAACAGAAAAAGAACTTCAATAGTATTATCAGTACTTCAGCTCTGCATTAGACAGATTATCAACTTTGAATGTGCATCAAAATTACTCGTTAAATGAAGATGTACAGATACTTGCTCTCTACCTTATAACCTAGCAAATCAGAATCTTCATGGGAAATAACCAAATTGAGAGTTGCTATGTTAAGAAAAGATTTCTAAGAGGTTTAAAATCTTGTTTCTAAATTTGAGAAAATTGACTTGGCAAAAATTTTTTTCTGACTTTACTCCTATGCTTCTTGGTAGCCTCTTGTAAGACTTTAGCCAGTCCATCCCTATACTCTGTCTTTTACTCCTGAGACATTAGCAGTTTAGGAAAAGGAGCTATAGCTTCCTGTCTTTGCCCATTCTACACCTCCTCACCTTCTCCAGCATTTTCTGCCAGAACTGTCTCCACAAAATGATGACAATGATGGCTAGGAGTATGAAAATGATGGCCACCAAGCAGCCAATCAGGATCCGAGTGTTGCTGTCATCAACTTTAAGCATTGGATCTGAGAACAGGAAGAGAAGGCAGCAAATGTAATTATCACCTGGGGCAGGAAGAAGCACGAGGGACCAGATGGAGGGCGTGGTTATCCTATTCCTTCTAGATAATTCCAGAAGATGTCAGAATATTTCTACTTGTTCTTGATCTCACCACTCTTTGGTTACTCTACTTCTTTATCCTACAGTTCTCTTTCATGGCATGGTAGCCTCCCTCTCTCCAAGTCTCAGACTGGAGAAGGAAGAGTTTTTCCATTCTTCCAAAAATTTTGTCCCTATTTTACCACGGCCAGGATCTACTGGCTCCCAATCACACCCATGTCAAACAGGTGAGGAGCTGGTTTCACTGTCCTCATTGTCTGAGACAGGACAAGAGGGCTGAGTGTCCTATTTGGAGAAAAGCAACCACAAGTTCTCACTTTGCTGGCTGGGTGGCCGGTGATTTCTTAAAGAAAGAAAAAAAGGCACATTCACATACTTATCTCCAACTACAGATATCAGGTTTCTTTTTCCTTTTTTTCCCCATAAACTTCCTCCCATTCATTGAAATCTTTACAATGGGTCTCAGATATGTCCCTATCCCTTTTTTCACCCCAAGCTTTCCAAACTTTCATGCTAAGCTTTTCATGTAATTGGAACACATTAGGTTCCACTTCCCCAGTTGAAATTCATACATAATGAAGAAAGTCCATGCCCTTAACTTCAGAGGTGAACTGTCCTACCTTTCTATGTAAGCTTCTTCAGTCAAGCCCGCCACACAGAAAAGCTTTTGCAAATCTCCACTCTTTATCCTCCCAGAGGTACCTTTAACTTAATTTTTATAATTAGAAACCACACATACCATAGGTTGTAGGTGCCATAGGCGACGTGGGCAGGGCTCCAGAATTGTTGTACATTGCAGCATCTATTACAACACAAAAGTAAGTCAGAGTTGGGGAAGAATATGGCCAAGGAGCCGCTTATCTAAAGGCAAGTTGAAAGCTACAACATTATGAATAATTAAAAAAATAAAAATAAACTAGCTGAGTAATGATAGTTTATGTATGAATGTGTGGGAACACCACACATCTGTTATCTCAACATGATACAAAAGGAAATCATAATGAACACAAATATGGCTATTTACATGGTAAGGCAACTTTTCTTTTGCATAACTTCTCAAATTTTAGATATTACAGTGCAAGAGCTAAGAAATGGTGGTTCAGAGGGCTGTGAGCACTCAGCATGAAAAAGGGCCTAGGAACTCGAACATATATTTGGCAAGGCCTGGAGAATACAGTGAGTTAGTGAGCACTGGATAGACACAATGCTAAGATGCTTTTTCCTTTAAGAAAACTAAATTGTCTTATGAAAGTGTTTCCATTGCCTTGGTTCCTTAATTTATAATGTAAGGCTTCATTCATTCTTGTATTATCAACATTGGAATGCTCATACTGTACAATATTATCCTCTACCGTGAGCCTGTCGCTGCTGAGACAAGATCCCAAAAATGTATTTGCCCATCTGGTAATGGCAACTAAATCTTCCCTTTGACTTGTGGAATCAAGAGGTCAAGAATTTGAATACACATTTTTCTCAGAAGAGACACTTCTTCCAAAAATCCTAACTTTTCTTCTTCATAACATTATTATACAAATAGGGAGGTACCTGGCCTCAATATGTATTTTCTGATTTCAGTTCTCAGACTCTAACAAAAACTAATATTATCATGATATCAGAGTTAGAGCTGAAGAAATCCCAAGAGTCAAAAGCCATAGTCCAGAGCTACATCAGTCCTAAACCAGTAAGGGTACCAGTTATTTGGCCAAGAGAATCCCTGAGGGTGATAATCCCCTTGTCCTCCAGTTGACACAGTACAAATGGCACTTCTTTTGAGCATTTGAATTTTTGCTCTCAATAGATTATCTCATATTGAATAATCAGTCCACTTGCTCTAAGATTAAAAATTGGCATGGAAGGCATTTGGCACTAAACTTGCTTTTCAAAATATGTGCTCTAGATCCTATCCGTATGTTTTGAAATTTTCTTCTTTTAAAAAGTCAAACCAGAAGGAGAAGTTGCTCCAGTGAATTGCTAGCTTAGTGTCTTCTCCTCTGTTATGTAATGTCTGTGCTTGATTTCAGGCCTGGGAAAAGTCTTACTCTTTTGAGGCTTTTTATGACAAGTCCACTCTCTAGCACTCCTCTCCTGACCACTTATGGTTGGTACTACTTAAGACATGTCTTTTTTTTTTTTTTTTTTTAGGTTTTTGGAGACAGGGTCTCGCTTTGTGGTTCAGGCTGGCCCTGAGCTCAGCCTCAAACTCACATCACAATTCTCCTGCCTCTGCCTCCCGCGTGCTGGGATTACAGGCGTGAGCCACCACGCCCGGCACTGTGGTATGTGGTACTGGTTGCTGCTGGGTGTGGGTACACCCAGTATTGTTATGTGGTTACCGGGGAATCGAACCCGGGTCCTTGCACTTGCGAGACAGGCGCCGGAACCACTGAGCTAACTCCCCGGCCCTTAAGACATGTCTTAAAGAATTATTGGATAGAATTTCTATCCTCGTCTAAAGTCTCCTGGTTGAGCAATGTCTTAAAACATCTTCTAACTTTTTAAGATTTGGCGCAATGCTTGACTCCAATACGTTTAATCACTATTTGCTCAAAAGGAGTAAAATAAAGCCAGGTAGGGTGGCGCACATCTGTAATCCCAGTATTGTGGGAGGCTGAATGGGTAGGGGGATTTAAATTTGAGTTCACCATGGGCAGTTTTGTGAGAACTTTCTCAGAATAAAACTTGAAAAAGATCAAGGATGCAGCTTAGTGTGAAGACCATGAGAGAAGAGAGTTGCAGAGAAGAGAAAATAGACAATAGCACAGTCAGAAATAGTTCTTAATCTTTAAAACAAATCCCTTAGAGTTGAAGCAAACTGAAGGAAATGAACCTGTATGTCATGTTTATGACATACGTACACAGAGAAAACCATTATCTGATTCTTATTCTGATGTTGGGAGCTGCACCTTGGGAATTTAGCCATTCTCCTTGAAGATGGTCGCCTCTGGTGCTGCACTGAGTTATCATCAGCAGTTCTGCACTGCTAAGGAGGCTACCAAAGGTCATTGACAAAGATCTGCAACCCCCTCTGTGGTTGCTGCCCTGGCCGATTTAAAATTAACCCTGAGATGGCTTGTTCCTGAGGAAGTGGGCTAAATGACCTATGTCCCCAAGGTATGCATTAAAACAATTCAGTTAAACAAGAACGCCGTGTTGGCGAGACTGATTGTGTTTACTCTCTATACTGTGACTTGTGAGATAATTAAGTAACATGGCACAACTCCTGTTCTTTCCTGATGGATTAACAACTATGTCAGAATATACGATGTATAGTCGTGGTTAGGTTAAAGTCCTAAGGAAGTATTAACCCAGATAGAATATAGATAGAAATCTTTAAAGAACCGAGAATTGGTTACCTCAATTGCTGTATTTGCTTCATTCTTTGAAATATCCTATGATTATTCTTAACCTTTGTGCATGATTGATGAAGTCATTCTACAGACCTACTTTTTAGGGTATAAAAGAGACCTGAGAAGTAAATGTGGTGCTCACTCGGTATTGACTGATGAGCCCTTCTAAGCCTTGCTGTCCTGTCAATCACTTCTTCTCATCCTAACCCCTCCAGCTCGAGGACCCCGTTGCTCTGCCTAGCTGGCCCCGGCATTATGACATGAGAGCACAGTATGTCTTTTATTTTATTTTGAGACAGGGTCTCATTTTGTAGGCTGGCCTTGAGCTAAGGTGAGCCTCAAACTCACAGCAATCCTCCTGCCTCTGACTCCTGAGGGCTGAGATTACAGGCGTGAGCCACCATACCCAGCATTGTGATATGTGGTACTGATTGCTGGTGGGCAAGAGTCACCATGCCTGGCATTGTTGTATGTGGTCACCGGGGACTGAACCTTTACTTCTTTTTGGGTATAATATTTACAGATTTTCATTTAAACATCT
This sequence comes from Petromus typicus, assembly GCA_004026965.1. Classification (NCBI taxonomy): domain Eukaryota; kingdom Metazoa; phylum Chordata; class Mammalia; order Rodentia; family Petromuridae; genus Petromus; species Petromus typicus. The sequence continues at coordinate 15,200 of PVIR01010644.1, read as the reverse complement.
TCATTATGTTTTTTTCTTAATAGTCTTAATGTGTATCATTTTGAGATATCATGCTATCATTTTTAAATACTTTGCCATACCTAGACAAATGTATGAAAAAGAGTCAAATAAATATTCTATTTACTTCTAGTTTGTGATTAAATGCCTCCACAATTAAAATTAGAAACACAAGGATTCCACGAAAGACAAGCCACCTGGACAACCTTGCTCTTCTTGGACACCTGCCTACGAGAACCCGGATGTTCATCTTCTTTCTCCCTCAGTAATTCCCAGTGTGCCATGGGATCCCAGGCTTCCCACCTGATTGGAAGGTGATCTCACTGAACATCATCCAGGTGTCAGCAAAATGATATTGGCATTTAATGGCACTGGCCATGCGGTGATGGAGAGGCACTGTGACAAAACGAGCACTGGGGTTGACGTCATCCAAGACAAGGGGGAAGGAGACAGCATTGGGTTCCCATTCATTGGCTTCTGAGCGGAAGTAGCACTGTACTTCCTTAAAGATCTTCACACCTTTAGCAAACATGTTGTTACAGTGGACCTGGCAGAGAAAGAGACAAGTGAGCAACAGGTTGGTTCTGCGACATTACATGGTAACGCAGTGCAAGCTACACCAGTAAAAACCTAGTCCTGCCTGTTTTTTGAGGTACTGCCCTTGTGCTCTGCAGTCTTCTGGATCTTTGTAACCAAGAACTTCAAAACAGGGATGACACATTGGTCAGGACTTATAAAACCTTGGCCATCAGCCCAGGTCCCTCTGCAGCTGCGCTTGGACCACCTCCCTTCACCATGCTGAACCGCAATATGCTCATTTACTAAATGAGAGATGAAGCAGCATCCTCTCAGCTCCTTCCTTGCCCTGAGCTCTCAAATCCAAATTTCTCTCGGCCACAGTTGCTGTCTACCCCTATTTGAGCTATTTACTCTGAGACATATTTGAGGTCTGAGAAGACTGCCGTCTTATCCCTGCTAGGTACCTTTCAAAGCCAGACATCACTCTTTCTAAGGGGACTAGATAAGAAATCTGGAAAAATATAATATACAAATCAATCCAATTTCATCTTTCTTCTTAGAAATCTCATTGCAAGCACACAGCTCAGCATTTTTCATGACAGACACAGGCTTAATCATATCTCTTAATCAAATTCATTTTAAGTAACATCATTCTGACAAGAGCATCGACTCTCAATAGATAATTTTTGCAATGGAAAAAAGAAAATCTGTGGGAAGTTTACTGGTGTTCTCTGCCAAGGCTATTCACCAGGATATTTGAATGGTGTTGGAAGACATCAAGGGCAAGGATTCCACAACAATGCATCTGTAGTGTCTGGCTGTATTTAGCAACCCACAAAAATGATATGTATATATTTGTATCTGAATTGAGGCCCTTGTAGTAGTTCAGTGACATTTCCTCTGATTTAATCTCACATGGAAAACAGATCTTTATTGGTAACTGTTCTTTAAGTTGAAGGACTTTATGGGTTAGAAAGACATAGTTGTCATTCTATGAATATACTTCCTGTTTCCGCTTTAATGTCTCGCCTGTGCAGGAGGCATAGGGCTTTAATTGTCTCCTTCTGATCCCCTCCTCTGGTTGCTGGATAGTCAACCCTGAACCACAACGTAGAGTTTATTTTTAGCTGAAGAATAAGCACCAGTGATAACAGAAATGTAATGACTAGAGCTTGGATGAGAGATACTGGAAGAACAGACTATTAATGCTATTGTAAACTTCATGTAACATCACACTTTGTTTAGTAATGAGGTACTGGTCTGCTTAGGGTCAGTCAACAGCAGAAGGGGCTCTACAGACCTAGACTCTCAGCTCAGTGTTCTTTCTCAGATTATAGAGAAATCTGAAGAAATGAAGCAAGTCACTTTTAAATTTGTATTTTTCTTCAAATGTTTTACCGACGAAAAGATGTGTTAATATCTTCCTTAGAATAAATGAACTGTATTGAACACAAGTCAATGGAGTAGGTTTAAGAAAAAAAAGAAATAGCTATGTACAGCTTCAATAGATTTTTCAGATGTTTTGAAATCTGCAAAGTGTTGGATAAGTATCCTGTGGGCCAAGTAATAATCTCTCCTACAGATGTCTTGGGAATTCTCCTGGAATGCAAATAAATAGCATAGGATTTCATTTCCACATGACCTTGCTTAGTTGTTTAAATAATACAATACATTTTAATAAAACACATTCGTTATCTCAATGGTATATTTTAACCATACTTCAAAGGGAACCAAATAGAAATTTGCTTAGGAGGCAAACACTACTCTTCCAGAAGACATCAGTTGCCTAAAATTTCTCTTTTTACTTTTTGTCTCTGAAAAATTAAAATATGCTGGAAATCTGTTAGCCCTGAGAAAAACAGCCCTGAATTTGGACTTAAGAAGTTCCCAGAACCTTCTCATTTAAGTTTTTAAATAATTTTCACCCATGACAAACTAGTTAAACAGAATCCTAGTGATGCAGAAAGATCAAAGTCTGCTAACTAAATAATCTAAATTTATCAAGAGTTTAAAATACAGTTCATTATTTGTTGGATTATAGATCATCATAGGGATATTTAATTGTGAATTTATGTACACATTCACAAGTGCATATGGCTAGAGATAATACTTAGGAATGCAAATTTTTTCAGAGTACATTTTTGTTATTCAAAATATTATTTTGTTATATTTGCATATTCCCTTCTTTCTTGCCATATTCCCCAGAAAACCTGGGAAGAATAATGCATCACACACAACACTGATGTGTAACAATGGTCAAAGAACCATCATTAAACAATGAACACATTGGGCATGCGTTGATCCTTACCTTGTCATTTTAAACGTCTAGACATTTAACTAATAACTGTTAATCCTATTGGGAGATATTATCACTTTAAAATCTTGGAGTGAGTGAAAAAAAAGACATTTTTCTTTTAGAAATCTGGTTTGTGTGGGCATTAACAAATTTTGCATTATTATAAATCCTTCATAACAACACAGATTTCCCTCTTGTAGGTCCCTTGTGATCTTACAAACCTCCTGTGGCAAATAAATGAATAGTACCTCCCCTGATTTGCAGTGTGTCACAGGCAGGCCCCATTTCTTATTCATCTTTGTATACACAGTGGAATGCTACACAGGCTCCAAATATAGTTGGTCAATTAATAACAAACAGAAAAATGGATAAATTTAGCAAACAAATACTAAAGCTAAAGATCTAAACAAACAGAGTAAAAAGAGGCAGAGCCTTCAATCTGCTAGTCACTATTACTCTACACTCAACTGTTAATAGGTAGACCCCCTACACAAACAGGGTCCATGTGTGAAGCCAAATCATTTACCCACTCTTTTCTCTTGAGACATCCGGAGGGCAACTTCACACTCTTTCATAAATCAGTGAGTTATATAAGAACTACAAAAGATCTTGTGGCCTCTTTCTTACATCAGACTGAAGAACTTTCCTCTACCTTCTTAAGTCCTGGTTTCTTTCTAGCTAAGAAATCAGGTGGAACATCCAATCTGGTTACTTCTTGTATGGACTTTTTACCCTTCCATTCCTTTCTCTGTGAAACAGCTGTGAGGCTTAGTAATGGAAAAGAGGAATAGTTATTTGAGCTAAGTACCAAGAAATACAATATTATTAATAGAGATGTCCTCAACTCTAGCGTTAAAGTTGGGCTCCCTGGGAGGCCTGCTTAAGTGGGAATGGAACTCAGACCTGAATCCTTTTCATTCGGCTCGTCTCAGATGTCTGGACTTACTGTGGTCCATCACACCAATATCTAGATCTCTCCAAGCCTTTGGTCTCCATCCGATCACTCTCCAAAATTCATTTCTTCGCCTTCAAGTCCTAAGCTGATAGAATAAGGGCTGCGCCTAATAGATACATTGGCTCCAGTATGTAAGTAATGGACAAGAGAGAGAAATAGAGAGAAAAAGAGAGAAAGAGGGAGAGGTTTAGAATTATTGACCTAGTCTAACTCCCTTCTATAACCTACAAATGAAGGAACAAGCCCTTAGAGATGAAGAAATCGTGAAAGACACGTCACTAGCTGGTAGTGGAATTCCTATTTGAATCTGGCCCTGCTGGTGTGGCTCAGAGTTCTTTCTACTACAGCTTGTCTTATGCTATGGTTTTGGATTCCTTGAAGAAGTTCCACCACTGACCTTCATAGTGGTGAAATTCCTGATGCGGTCAAATTCAAACATGATCTCGATGTAGCCATTGGTGGCGCTCTCGTTCCGCCAGCCCACGTAGTCATAGCCCGGCCACACGTGGTATTCGTGGGTCTGAGTGAAGTCGTCCAGGCCAGACACCCCATCTGTGAGCTGGCCCAGCCCCTCGGTCATGCTGCTCAGGCCGGGATAGGAGAAGGAAAGAAAAGAGGAGGCTGGAGTTAACCACAAATTTATGGAAGGGTTCATATCCGGCTACCTCACTCTAGCCTTTTTAAGAGCTGATTGTCGGGCCGGGAGTTAGCTCAGTGGTTCCGGCGCTCGTCGCGCAAGCGCAAGGACCCGGGTTCAATCCCCGCTTACCACACCCCATACTGGGTGTGGAGACTCACACCCAGCAACAACCAGTACCACATACCACAGTGCTGGGCGTGGTGGCTCACGCCTGTAATCCCAGCACTTGGGAGGCAGAGGCAGGAGGATTGCTGTGATGTGAGTTTGAGGCTGAGCTCAGGGCCAGCCTGAACCACAAAGTGAGACCCTGTCTCAAAAAACCTAAAAAAAAAAAAAAAAAAGAGCTGATTGTCTTTGATGTTGAATAATTATAAAAAACAGAATTGGTTCTACTGTAGTGATTCATTTATTTGCCCCATACATCAAGGAAGAATTAAGAATTTTAAAAATAAATTAAATTTTCAAAATGTTCAATGTTTACTATATTGGTAAAAAAAAACCTCAATATAATTTTATATGAAAACTTGTAGAATCTATACTTCTCTGCCTGCTCTTATACACTGAACACAAAGTCTTGATACAATGAATTAATATTATCAAATGCATCAAATGATGAATTAGTTCATTAGTAAGTGAATGAGTGAGTGAATGTAATGGAAGCCACAGTGAATAGTAGCACTTACCCTGTCACTAAATAAATGGTCCCAGAGCTCACTGAAAAAATTGTCAGACTTTTGATTATAGGTTGTCACTGCTTCATGAATTAATTTTATTATAATTTTTAAACTTTTTATTAGCTCATGTTTGCAGTACATGATTATCTTCATCATGAAGGGTTCGTACATGTATAGAACACATGATAATTAGTTTTCTTTCTCTTCCTCTCCTCTTTCTTTCCACTCCCTCTTTTTGTCTTTTTCCTTTTTGCAAAAGTGAATTAATACCAGGGAAACTAATCATTCCTTTTTCTACCTGAGATTTCCAACAGGAGAAAATTAAGGGCAGAAGAAAAAGTAATCCTTGTTAAATTTTAACACTTAATTTTCTTTAAAATAAATATGTAGAGCCCTAATCTATGAAGTAAAATGCATAAATATCATGAGAATGTCAGATATTAGGTGAGAATTTCTTGTCTAGCTTGGCAGTCTTTTCCATTTTTGAACATAAGGTGATTTCAGGGCTGAGAATTTCTGACTCCTAGATGGGATGTAAGTGTATTCATATTAATTTTCCCATGTCAAGAACATGAAATTGCCTCTTTCTTGTTCTTCATGGAGGGACAGAGCAAGAACCACATGAAACATCTCTTGTCAGCTCTGTACCCTAAGCTGTAGGAGATACATTAGGAGTCTCCCAAAAGAAAAGTTGGGTCGGGCCGAGGAGTTAGCTCTGTGGTTCCAGTGCCTGTCTTGCAAGCACAAGGACCCAAGTTCAATCCCCAGTAATCATATACCATATTGGGTGCGGAGACTCACCCCAGCAGCAAGCATCACCACATACCACAGTGCCGGGCGTGGTGGCTCACACCTGTAATCCCAGCACTAGGGAGGCAGAGGCAGGAGGATTGCTGTGATGTGAGTTTAAGGCTGAGCTCAGGGCCAGCCTGAACTACAAAGCGAGACCCTGTCTCAAACAAAAAAGCATAAAAAAAAAAAAAAGAAGAAGAGATGGGTCGAGTACCCTCAAGCAACACTGAAAGTGATCTCTGAAGTTTCTAGAACAGGCAATATGTAAAAGGTATGGACTGCAAGAAAATGATTAAGATTACATCAGCTATATATAGACACATTTAAAAATAAACTAATTTGTTAAAATTTTTGGCAAATTATAAAATTTGACTGGTTTTATCCAGTGACCAGAGTCTGAACCTGTCTTCTGGGGTTTTGCCTTTTATTTCTTCTCTTTGCAGATCAGAAGGCTGGGAGAACATAAGTTACTTGTAATGAGTACAGTTGCCCATTGTCCTCAGAAAAATAAATACCATAAGACTCTTACGGAAAGCAGTGCAAATTAACATAAATGATGATCCCATTTCCCCATCATCAAAATTAAATCAAATGGAGAATAAAGAAAAAAACTTTTCAGGGTTTACTTATACATTTTAGAACTACTATAATTACTAAAATGAGCACAGATTACTTTTATAATTTAGAATAAGTAAAGGGTTAGTTATTAGATATACAAGTAATGATATAGCACTTGCCCAGCTTGTACAAGACTCTAGGTTTGATTCCCAGCACTGTCAAAAAAATTATTTTGTTTTGCAACTCTTACCTATTTCCTGAACCTCTTCACACAGCTATACCATAGCTAGATATGTAGCTATTCCAATTATTAACTTTCTATAATTGTTCTATTTTTCTTTGGGGCCCAAGGCTGTATTTCCAGCCACTTTCCTTGTTTTCCCAGTGGGTGTTTTGATTACTCTTTAAATTTATATCGCAAATTAAATCCATGATCATCCTCTCCGAGCTAACTCTTTTATCCAGGTTTCTAATTTTTTTCCGTTGTCTTTCCATCTTAGAGTCAGACCTCAGAGTACCTAGTAGGTAGAAAGCACTCAAAGCATATTTGCTGAGTCCATAAATGTCAGTTCCATTGTTTCAGGCCCGTAGACTCTCACTTTTCATCTATTTTTCTCACTGTCCTATCTTGTCCCTTATATCCAATCAAATTGCAAATGTCTCATTCTCATAACTCCTGTCATGGCTCTGATCATAAATTGTTTTTACCTCATACATTTAAAGTTTGACAATATCCTGCATTTCTTTCTCATTCATTCACATCTAATCTTTACATAGTGCTAATCTTTACTAGTGCTAAACTAGTATCTAAAGCACAATTCCCATCACGTCTTTTCTCAACTTTAAAAATCATAATGCATACTGATCAGGTTGACAAAGAAAAAGAATGCCAGGGGCCAGAGATTTAGCTCAGTGGTTCCGGTGCCTGTCTTGCAAGCGCAATGACCCGGTTCGATCCCTGGTTAACCACATACAACTCATGCCCAGCAGCAACCAGTACCACATACCACAGTGCCGGGCGTGGTGGCTCACACCTGTTATCCCAGCACTCGGGAGGCAGAGGCAGGAGGATTGCTGTGATGTGAGTTGGAGGCTGAGCTCAGGGCCAGCCTGAACCACAAAGTGAGACCCTGTCTCAAAACAAAATAAAACCAAAAAAAAAAAAAAAGAAAGAAAGAAAAGAAAAATAATTTCTCCTCTCCCTCGACCCTTTTTTTTTTGGTCTTCTCTATTTTTTTCTTCCTGGCCCTGAAATTCATCTTACTCCCCAATATTGCACAATCTGCATTGTTATCCTTTTCATCTATTACTCTGCTACATAAACATACCCTATGACTAACAAAACTACCAATTTTCCCCAGACCGTTCTTCTAAATTTTACAACCATGATTCCTTTTGTTCCTTCGTGGAAGTTCTACCCATATTTTGGGACCTATTTCCGGATTTCAGATTTATTTTTTATAGATCCTTCAATAAGATAATAACTTTCATATGGGTAACACTTAACTTTTACAAAATGCTTTTCTTACAAATTTTTAATCACTTAAGCCTTAAAACAAGAAGAAATAAGTTTTATTACGTGGATCCATCTGTTTTCACTCCCCATGCTGTCCCTTTTTACCATGGCGTACTCTGTCCTCCAATCCTCAATGAGTTAACAGAATTATTTCTTCCTCACATCCTTGTGTCACAGTAATGTCCTCACACAACCTCCATTCCAAACTCTGAGTGCCTTAACATAAAAATCAATTATTTTGTTGTCTTTGAATACTTAAAATGCCTCAAAAAGTGTCTCACACACAGTAACAGCTGACTAGCAAAGACTAATTAACCTAAACTGATACAGATGATTTCCTCTCTGCCTTCAGGATATGCCAGCTGGGGGTGTGGCCCGGGGAAATGACGCCAAGACAGTCTAGGAAACTCAGAAGGAACATTACAAGTGGATAAAAAGGAAGTCACGAGGAACCAAATCAACTAATGGAAATGCTGTAGTTACATTCTCCCCTTCCTGAGACTTATAATTTCTCCATCTCTCATGCCCTGGAACCCTCACTATCTGGAGAGAACTTCACTGTGGTCTAACTTCTCTTCCAGGCTCAATTTTTGCAGATAAGGTCTCAGCTAAGAGGGAAAAGTGTCAGTGTGGGGCTAGAAGAACAATAAGGTTTGGAATGGAGTGAGAGAGATACCAGGCTAGCTTTGAGCTCAGCCTTGAACTCACAGTAATCCTCCTGCCTCTGCTTCCTGAGTGCTGGCATTACAGACGTGAGCCACTACGCCCAGCATTGTGGTATGTGATTACTAGGGATCGAACCCAGGCCCTTGCACTTGCAAGGCAGGCACCAGAACCACTGAGCTAAATCCCCAACCCAAAACTTCTAATTCTTGCTGTATTTAATCATACCTCTCCAACATGAATCTCCTCTGATCTGTTTCATGGCCACCTGTTGGTACTTTGTGTTGCTCCCAGATCTAGTGTCTACCCGGATCAGAAAATTCCTGTCCTTAACTGTTTCCTCTGCTTCTTTCCATCTACCTTCCCCTTTCTTCAGTTTTCATCATTCCTAAGAATGTTCTTGTTTAATGTAAGTTGTACTGATTTTCACCTTTTCATATTATACACATTTACATGTATGGAGTCCTTTCTTCCTGAACTTTTTGACTTGCTTAATTTGTTATAGTTATTACACCAATTCTTCTAGCCCTTCATGTCTGCAACCAAGCCAATATTTGTATCAAGACATACATCTTGCTTCCCAGGTCAGAAATATGACTACCACACTTCTGAATCACACTGCCAAGTTCAGCCTTTCATTTGCATAATGTTTTGTTGTTTTCTGTGTGCTTACCTTGTCTTCCCAAAGTCAGCTTTTTAAGTTCCTTGGAAATAAAGGCCACATAATTACTTCATCTAAATTATCTCACAAGAATCGGTACAGAAATCAAATACAGATTGGGTGACTGATAATTAATCAAGCTATACAAAATACTTTTTTTTTTTCCTGGTGGTCACTCTCCCATGCTGATGGTCGAAGTTTCCCAGAATTTACCTGTACCCAACAGCTCCATCATAGACAGAATCATTCAGATAAATAATGGAGCCTCCAGGGAGTATAAACTGCTGTCCAGCTGGAGCATTGTAAGACACCAAGCCATCTGCCAAAGGAAACACAGCTGTCAGTACCACTGGGAAGAGATATGGTTGTTGTTCAGACCATCTACCCACAGGGAGCTACTTCTAGGGTTCAAACCTGTGCAGTTCATCCACTAGGGTTCAATTCAGGTACACAGAGAGCACTGCAGAGGAACACTCTTCAGTAACAGTCAGCAGAGTGACTCTAAATACACAATTCCGATTGTAGGTCACTGAGCCTTGGGTAGATGGACAGAGATCCATTCTCTACTCTAACCAAGAGGAAATAATTTCATTGCAGGATAACTGATCCCGTTCCTGTCTGATTTGCTTGTCTTTATTTCCCGGGGATAGGGTTCTTCATAAGATCTGTAAGAGCCCTGTGCTAGTGACCTACCTAGCCAGACACAGCCATAAAGCTCCACCCTCATGCACACATTCATGGAGTGGTCAGTGACTGGAATGAAGCGGACAAATCTGGCTACAATGGGAGGCTCCAAGTCCTTCAGGAAAATGTCATAGGGGTTACTATTTCCATCTAGCACCTAAGGAAAGAGAAGAGAAAGTAAAGAGAGGCTATAAAATCACACTCACTCTTCTTCACCCCCATCACCCTTTAGATATCCCCTCTCCTTTGGATTCAAGGAATAGAATGCCTACACTCAACTTCCCTAGTTGCCCTATGTTCTCCTCTGGGCCACCTCCCTCAGTGTAGGGCACAATTACAAGAGCAGACCAGGTCTGTCCATACACATACCTACACAACTTGTGCTCTTCATCTTCTTGTCTATGTCAACATCTAGTCCTGGTCTCCCAGGAAGTAGATGTCTCTTCTTCCTACCTGTTTTCCATGCCGGTTCCGCCAAGAAATCCAGCGAGTGCCATCCCGGCTGTAATTGATCTTGTACATGGGTGCGAACTCAATGCCATGCCCCCCTGCATGGCGCCCCTGAGTCCCCACAAGGGTGATAAAGTGTAGAGTGTGCAAGTCAATCTGCAGAAACTCTTTTAGGTCATCAGGCTCCACTGGAATCTCAGGACACCAGGCTCCATCCCCTTCTTCTGAGTCCAGCCTAGAAGAGTGAAGGTTGAGGAGAAGAAAACAACTCTTAAGACCATAGAGTTAAAATGAGAATCAAGTCATGTCATATTCTGGTACAAACTCAATGTTGAATGCAATGATGATGTGTATTCATAATGTACCAATAAAGTTTGAATTAAAAAAAAAAGGCCATAGAGTTATTCACCACAACACAGCAAGGAGCTGTTCTATGCTGAGGGAAGAGAGGAGGCTGGGCGTTTTGCCCAGGCAGAATTTGGGTGTCTCTCCCTTGGTCTGACTGTCTCCACCATTCCCATTTGGGGTCAGTTTGCTTTCTCGGAAGCACCATGAAGCCCACAGAGAATCATTACCAAGGAGCTGGAAGCCTTCAGAAACAGCCTTTGTTTTTCAATTTGATCTAGAGACTTCAAAGTTCACGAAGCAATTTCTCTTCACTCTGTTCCCCATAGAGGCATTTCACCACCCCCTTCTCGGCTTTCACAGTCAGCCCAACACAACTAACCACTACTGGCTCGGATATCAAGCGAAGAGAATGGAGATGGAGGTACAGTAGGATCTCCAGTGTGGGCTCTGCAGCAGGATGGGCACAGGCCACCCATCAAAACCTGTGGGGATCCACCAAACACCACAGGAACCCACCATGATCATAAAGACTAAGAGCACGTCAGGGGAGCAGTACATACTCTGGTTTCACTTTATGACCTCCAGGCTCAGTTACTACTGAGCAAAATTGTGAAATCAATATAATGTTTATTTTGGGAACCTCTTACCGCTTTCCCGCTTCCCTGGAATCCTCTCCCTCCTTGCACGTTACCCATTCACTTGTTGCTCCCTTCCAACCTCACCAGCCATCACTCTCATCTTTCACACACTAAGGTAAATATTATGAGGAGAGTTTACCGAGGTCACTTGCCTTATGGGTGATTCCATTTTAACAAAACCAGTACCTTACACCAAAAGAATCAGATCCCAGGAGGAAAACTAAATTGCAAGAGTCGTGTTGGAATTGGGATTTTTGTTGATTTAGAGGATCCCTGAAATATTACCACAGGGATTCTACAACAGTCTGTTTAAGAGTGCAGTTGAAAAGAGAAAAACTTATTGAAGGCCTCAATGTCTAGTTAAGCCCTTGATACTCTGGTGAAGAAAATGCTTTGGACAATGAGTGATGTTGGCACAGACACCGCCCCAGAAAAGGAACCCATCTCCTAACTCCTAGTATCCCACATCATCATCCGGGCCTTCCTATGTCTGCTGCTTTGATCTCCTTCCTGCAGCAGCTCACAGTGAGAAGGCCGAGTCATGAGAATTCACTGCCAATCAATGAATCCATCCACTGTGGGCCTGTGGCTCTGAGGTACCTGTGGTTGAGATGAGGTTGTCAGAGCAGCACACACCACCAAGCCCTGAGTTTCCTCCCTCAGAGCATGAAGAGCAGAACAAGCCCACTTAACATCTCTCCTTTATTCTAGCAATGCGGAGCAGTACCATGCCTCTTCACCAGCTGACTGAGGCAGGCATCTGCGTCCTACAATCACAACCACCCAGAACCCAGCCTTTCCTGAGGTAGTCATTCTCACCTTCCATATTTGGCAGCTGTGGACTCTGACCACTGACTGGAAGCTGTGATGTCCTCATCTGGAATGTGGCCTCCCGACATACCCAGAGGATAGCGGCAGATAGCTGGATCAAAAGAAGCCAAAGATAAAAGGGAAGACACGCTTTTAAATTTTTATTTCCAGGGGCCCCAAGGAAACTATACCAGGAAGTAATCAATTTTAAATTTTCCTCAGTACCCTCTAGAACCCCCCATTTGAACATACTAACTCTATCAGACTTTTCTTCCTGGCCCTGACTCCCCAGAATAGTTAGGTTTCCAAGATTTAATCCTCAGCCAACTTATCTTTTGTTCCAAATCCTCACAAGTGATATAACATGGTAGGATGTACTGATTTATTCTTTTATTTGGTAATAACCCCAATGGCCCATCCTTTTTTTTCCTTATTAGCGCACATGTATTTCTAACCAATTTCATAACACTAGTGAGTCATGATCATCAGGTACCCCCGTGACCCATAGCATTCTTTTCTTTTTAGGTAGCTGATTACATGAAACTATGAAGTAAAACAACAAACCCTTCCATGAAAGGATTAAACCTACATTTTTTTGGCCCCAATAGCATGATGTCTGGTCCTTGGTCAAAAATAATAACCTCTGGAGATGGACTTCTACTTTCAACTATGATAGAGTGACAGAGACAACATTTACCCTCCTGTATTAAGCAAACAAGAAAGGCAAAATATGTCAGACACGTGCTTTCAGATCAGGAACATTAGACAAAAAAAGCACAGTAATTTCTGACAGACAAAACACAAAGATGAGCCCTCAATTGAACCAGTTTACTGCTCTTGAGAGTCAGTTACAGAAAAATGAGTGAGAACTCAGCAGAGTTGGAGAATTCCCCAAACTGAGGAAACAAAGATACGAATCCAGAGCACTCTAGACAGCTAGAGTTCTCAGGACAAAGGGATGCCAGGCAAGATACACAATACTTACTTATGGAGAGCGATATGCAAAGCTGACTTGTAACCTTCATTGTAAAGATAACACATCAACAGCAACTTCTGTTTACAGTAGATGTTTACCTTTTGCTGAATACTGACCGGAAAACAAGTAATTAAGACCAAAAGGTGAACGGTAAAAAGAAGCAGGTGTGGGCAGATTACTGTTAAGATACTCTGTTATGCTTGCTGTATAAAAGGCCAAGAGAAAATAAACTTGTTGCACTCAGCACTGAGAACTCAGCTCTCAGCACTGCTGGGTGCCCTCCTGACTCTGTCTTTTTCTCATCCCCACTCCCCCATTCAGGGACTGTCAGATAGGTGATGACTGACCCTGTCACTTACTTAAGTTTGAATTTCAGATAAACATTTTTTTAGCACATGTTTCGTGGAATAAAAAAAAATTCAAGAAGTGGAAAGCAGCAGGAAAATAGAACTCGTCTCGAGAAGAAAAATAAATAAATAAAACAAGTTAAACATTCCGAATTGATGACATCTCAAAACCTCAATAACATTTTTATAGAAAATATTTTTAACATTCTAGGATTCACATATAATCTGAAAAGGATTTGAATAGCCAAAGTGATTTTTCAAAAAGAGAACAAAACATTGGTATGACACTGCAAATTTCGAAGCATATTACAAAACTGAAGTAATTTAAACAGTATAACACTTCACGAAAAACAGACAAGTAGACCAATAGAACGAAACAGGGAAGTAAGAAGTAAACTCATATATATAGCATCAATTGATCACCTCCAACTGGGCAAAAATGCAGTAGGGAGCTGGGGATTTAGCTCAGTGGTTCCAGCGCCTGTCTTGCAAGTGCAAGGGCCCGGGTTCAATCCCTAGTAACCACATACAGCAATGCTGGGCATGGAGACTCACACCCACCAGCAATCAGAACCACATATCCCAGTGCAGTGGCTCAGGCCTGTAATCCCAGCACTTGGGAGGCAGAGGCAGAGGATTGCTGTGAGTTCAAAGCTGAGCTCAGGGCCAGCCTGAACTACAAAAGGAGACCCTGTCTAACAAGAACAACAACAAAAAAAAGCAGTAGGGAGACGATAGTTTTGTCAACAAACTTCTGGGAAAACTAGAGATTCACATGCAAAGAAAGAACTCTAACGCAAAATCATCCAAAATACACAAAAATCATCTCAGAATGTATCAAATATTTAAATGCAGGACCTGAAATTTCACAACTCTTGGAAGAAAACATAGTGACACTGGATATACCAAAAGCACAAGCAACAAAAGCAAAAACAGAACCACAGGAAACTAAACAACTACTTTGCAGCAAACAAAATAATTAACAAAGTAAAAACCATTGAAATAGAAGAAAATATTTATAAGCCACACATTTGATAGGGATTCATAACCAAAATACATCAGAAGCTCGTGCCACTTGATAGCAAAAACCATATGTGTAATTTAAAAGCAAATGAAAATCAAGACCAAAATAGACTTGTCTTCTTTGAAAGACATTGCACTGGGACACATATTTGTGATCTCTGATTTCTAGGAGACTGAGGTAGTAGGATCACAGGTTCTAGCCTGGCCTTGTCAACTCAGTGATTTAGTGAGATCTTGTCTCATAACAAATTTTAAAAGGGATGGAGTTTAGCTTGGTGCAAAGGACCAATACCTCCATTAAAAGCAGAAGCAGAAGAAGAAGAAGAAGAAGAAGAAGAAGAAGAAGAAGAAGAAGAAGAAGAAGAAGAAGAAGAAGAGGAGGAGGAGGAGGAGGAGGAGGAGGAGGAGGAGGAAGAGAAAGAGGAGGAAGAAGAGAAAGAGGAGGAAGAAGAAGAAGAGAAAGAGGAAGAACAGGAGGAGGAGGAAGGGAGAGGGGGGGAAAGGAGAAGAAGAAAAAGAAGAAAGAAGAGGAGGAATAGGAAAAGAACAAGAAGAAAATGACCAATAGTTATGTGGAAAGATGACCAGCATCACCAATCAATAGGGAAATGCAAACCCAAACCATCAAGATGGCTACTGCAACAATACTAACA
>PVIR01010643.1:0-49440 GCA_004026965.1 Petromus typicus | reverse complement strand
GAATTGCGACTGTCAAAGCAGATGTTCTCACTCCAGATGACACGCTTCTTGGCCACCTAATTAAAATAATTTCCAGGGCCTGATTCATCCTATGGCAAGCCTAGCAATGCTTGTGTTCCATATTGATGTATAATTTTATACTATAGGAAAGGAGTTCAGTGTTTTTATGCACTTTAGCAAAAGGGGGAATATTACTTCAGTTTATTTTTCCTGTTATTTTTCAATATTTTAAATCTATCTT
This sequence comes from Petromus typicus, assembly GCA_004026965.1. Taxonomy (NCBI): domain Eukaryota; kingdom Metazoa; phylum Chordata; class Mammalia; order Rodentia; family Petromuridae; genus Petromus; species Petromus typicus. The sequence goes on along the minus strand of PVIR01010643.1, from coordinate 49,199 downwards.
TCCATTTATACAAAGTAATCTTTTCCCCGATGAAACTGATTCATGTTCATAAAGTGATCTTACCTAATTTAAGCAAACTAATTTAAAGCAAAAGTTCACGTCCAAAGTAATCTGTTTTCATAGTTACCAATATACAAATTTAACTTTTTCTGAAAAAGGCCGTTAAGAATAGGAGAAATTCAGTGAAGTATTAAGTAACTTCAATATTTTATTTTAAAAGTTTGCTTTAGGTAACTTACTATCCTAAATTTTGCTTCTTTTAGATATTAAAAATGATTTAGACCATAAATTATTTCTTTATCAATCTACTGGTATTGTCTCATAATGAGTAGTTCTTCTGTGTGATTGCCAATCTAATTGCTAAGCATTAGAACTATCCTTAAGACATATTAATATTTCACAGCATTTATCAAATGGTAAATAATTAACAATCTAATTCAAAATATATTTACATATTAATACTGCAGAAAATCATCTTACTTATCCTTGCAGTATTTTTGACCTGCATAATTTCCAGGTTATTTGAATATTCTTAATAAAAGTATAATTTGTTTTTTTAATTATGTAACTCAGTTTTATACCCATGTGTATCAATCTGTTACTCTTAACTGATCAAAGAAATAATACTAATAAGTTTTTCCTACTTTCTCCTTTCTTTTTCAGCTCTACAAACGGTGAGTAAAATTTGTTTTAGAAAAAAAAGTTAAAACTTTAGATTGCCCCCAGTCATGTCTTTTATGGAGAGGAACAATGAGGCTCCATTGGTATTTATCAAACTGGCTTTGCAATTATGAAGAGAGTACTAAGCCAAAATTTCCTGGCTGCCATAGAAAGTATCTACTCCATTTTCCAAAATGGGTGGTGCTACTGAATAAGGCCAGCCTCATCAAATACGCACAGGAAATAGAGAGGAAGGATTTTAATAGGAGCATGGAGCACAAGACTTCACTAAGCTGGAAAATGTGGTCATTCTCCTGGAATCATCAATAAAAGTATCATGAACAAGTTCTTAGCTTGTGAATTGAACTTCCACCATAAGTACAGATAAGTATACACATATTTGATTTTGTGCACAATATACTTTATGTGATTTTATGTGATATTAAATTAAGATAGCAGTAAATGGACAGTATACTGTAGTCTGTAGACACCAAAATGAAAAATATATACAATTATTCTTGTAATAATATCTTATTTATTCTTTTCTAGAGAACTCCAAGAAAGGTAAGAGTTTAATGTATTTCCATAAAAATCTAAAATTATCAAAAATAACTTTCAGTTTAACTAAGTTCACAGAAAACTGTAGAAGGAAAACATTTGATCAGGATTTTACTCCCCTGAAGGATTACGCATGAGACCAAACAACTTTGCTTTTTAGATTAAAGTTTTTTATCCTCCTGAATCATCTCTAATTACATTTATTTATGCAAAATGTTGATTTACATGCTAAAGAAAAAAACCTTATTTTTATTCTGGAGACAGACATATACTATTGTAATTATAAGTCATAAATGAAAGTTTATTTTAAAAGGACTCTGACCACACTATATAAATATACTGTTGGAGAGGTAACAGAATGATCATTTTTTTCCACAATAAGCATCTTCCTAAAGGTCCTGTATATAACATTGGTCTAAGGGCTGAAGTAAACAATAGCTTACCATCCTCTGGTGTAAAAAACAAAACAAAACAGCAACAAAAAACACAAAACACCTTGCATGTAATTATAATAAAGACAGTATACTTTTATCTGTAGTATACTGCCTATTTTTCAACTGTCTAGTAACATTGTGGTTAGATCAGCCTTACCAACTAATTATTATCCAATTCACTGGAAATTACCTGGACATTTATGATTGCTCTGTTTGTGCCTTCCTTGTAGGGTCCCACTGGAGACAGAGGACCACGTGGGGAAAGGGTATGTCATTTTTGAATTCTTAAAGGCCATTGGCCCATATTTGAATAACTACATATGAGAAACTACAGGAGACTGAAAATTTATAGAATATTATGTACCCAGATAATTGTACCACCTTTTAAATAAATAAATTCTTTCAGAAGAGGTGAATGAGTGTTATTATATATAATCAATATTCTTTCTGGAGCAAGATTATCCTTTTAAAACGAAAAACTATTACAGACAGCTATACTCTTTGCATAGTCTTTGTTTTTAATTGGGCTGTCCAACACATGCGTAATAATAGAAAAGTATCTATCTACCACCATAGAGTCCTTCTTTTAAATATGCTTTGTTTGCTTTTGAAGATCTCTCCTATAGCTCAGGAATAATAGTGAGGCAGCTGTCAGTAATGTGTCTCTCTTTCTAATTGCACACATGCCTAAGTCAGGCTTCCATGCTATTTGAACCATTCTCAGCTCTCTTTGCTATGCTTAATAGACGTTTATTATACAGGCTGCCAAAGCGAGCACTTACTTGACATTTATACGTACATGGTCTTGCATTACCTATATTATATAACATTTTCATCAATATATAAATATGCATATCACATATTTGCCTTAGTGGAGATTTACATGTAACCCACTCAAATATTTTGTTAGAGGTGATATTATACCAATTATCTTAATCTAAATTATGCTAATGATAGGAAATTGACACAATTTTCTAGATTGTGATAAAATGACCTTATTAATTAATCTACTAGAGGCACAGAATATACCAAAACATTGAATTCAAAGTTAGAAATTAATAATCAACAAACACACAAAGCACTAAGATCACAGAATCATCCCATATCATGTCTAGACTTATTTGAATGTCGCTGCATCATTATGAGTTAATATACATTAGCTGAGATTTTTCTCTTAAAAAAACTCCCCCGTTTGTCTTCATATGTCATTTGCTAAAGCTCATTTTAAGATAGGCCCATGTCATAAATGAGTTTCAAACAATGTCAAACAGGATATATTAATTTCCACCCTTCATGCATGTCGCACAGTTGAAGAATGCATTTTTGAGGTCTCATTTTTAGATTTCATTTTCATTTTGATTTCATTTTTTCACATTGTGTAAGTTTCTGTGTGGTTTGTCTAACACTACTCCCATGGCCTTGTACCTAATAGGGTCCACCAGGCATCCCGGGCAGAGATGGTGACGATGGTATCCCTGGGCCTCCTGGGCCCGCCGGCCCCCCGGGCCCTCCCGGTCTTGGTGGGGTAAGATGTCTTAAGCGTTTTAAACCTTAACTTGACTTTATTTTCTGATACTTCTCTTGGGAAAAGATTTATTGTGGAATTTGTTTTTAACCGTGAAGGGGAAAGCTGCTTTTTGGAAATTAGTATATTTTGTTTCATTACTTTAGTTTCTTCACTCGAGGATCAGCTTCGTCTGATCTCTTTGTGAGCCATTTTCAGTTTCAGAACAGGTCTTTATGTTCCCTGATGTGGCCATTGGCGCCATTCTTTAATTTGGGAATTTAATAATTTTTATCACTAAGGTGCAAATAAGAGGTGTTGTATTATTAAAGAGTTTGATTAGATTGCAGTACATAAGTGAAATCTCTGATCTTAAGCAATTTAATAAACATCCTATCCCTTTTATTCTCCTTGGCTTGAAGTCTGCTGAAACAACATTCAAAGTGGTTTTAGGTTTAATTTGCTTGAAACTAATTTGAGAAAAGTACTTTTCCCTTTTTTGCTAATACCTTATTTTAGGTTTATTCCTTTAACAATGGTCCAAGTGCCAAATGGCCTCACTGCAGGAAGGAAAACATATTTGCTTAATTGGTTAGCGGTATGAATCAGAAGCCTGATTCTAATATCCAACTGTATGCCAGTAACATAAGACCTTTCTCTCTCAAAGATCTTATTATGATTGCTAATCTACTGAGTGCATTAAAAAGTCCCTTCTTTAATAGAACTACCACTCTAAGAGAGATCTTTACCGGTAAAGTTAGGGTTGTGAACTATTTTCTAAAAGTTTAATCTTCCAAGGGGCATTTCAATTTAATTTTCTTCCCACTTAAAAACTCTTTATACCCTTCCTGAAACTTCAGCATGCCAAAGGTCTCTTAATCATTGTATGTAGTTCAAATGGGAAAGAGCAATGCGTGAAAATGGCAAGTTGCCTTTCTGAGGTCTGTTCAGCTTTCGTGGAGCTCTCTGTGACTTCAAACATTTGGGAAACTTCCCTTGCCCTTTGTAGAGAAAGGGAGTCTAAGGAGAGGAACAGAGTTAACACGGTAAAAGAAAAGAAAATAAGATGGGAATGCTCACCACTTAAAGCGAAGTGTTTATATCTTAGACTTCATTATCACCAGACTTTGTGGGAGTTTTATCCCGGTGTAAAATTCTGAATGAAATGCAAAAAAATATTACTCTCTTTTAAATATCAACAGAAAATGTCTTCAAGGAAAATGGAAAGTTAAACTATATGAAAGGTAAACATAGGTGAAATATTTATGTTTTTTTCTTTACCTCTCCAGAACTTTGCTGCTCAGTATGATGGTAAAGTAGGTGGACTTGGCCCTGGACCAATGGTATGCTTATCACTTTTTATTACATCCAAAATAAATACTATAGAGAACATTTATGTTAAATTTCATGGTGTCATTTATTTAGCTATTTCTGTTAACACTTACAATGTGGATCAAACTTATTGAAATTTATCAAAATCTAAGCCTTGGTTAGGGACTTCAATTTTCTTTACAAATATACCTCATTAAGATATGCCTAAAGAAGTGATCTTTAGATATAGTCACCATAAATTAGGCAAATCAATCTAATTTAAGATATTGACACTGATTAGTAATGTTACATTTTTAAATATCATTTAGAGTGTTGTGCAGCATCTAGAAGCTTGAGGGTATTTATTAAGTTCCTGGAAAGATGTCAGATGTCAGAAAGAATCAACAAGGTGTAATTCAACCTTTTCATTTTATAATGGAGATTCTCAGCCCTTTGCCCAGTGTCCTGTGGGTAATTAAGGACAGAACTAGAATCAGCCACCAGGCCACATGTCTGATATTCAACATTTTGGCCTATAAGTTTCTTGAAAAAAAAAAAAGCCTCATTTACTCAGAAGCGTTTCCAAGTGCGTTCAGGCGAGGCTCCGCATTACGTACCTCAGGAAGTGGCAATGAACAAACACAGCATACCCGGCCTCCTCCAAGGTGCTAACAATACACACATGTTCCTCATGCTCTATTTTTACTTTTAAAATTCCTTTTTAGTCGATTAATTATAAACTATAAAAGGGGATGCATATGCAATGTAGCTTTTATGTCAACACAAATTTTCAGGAACGTGCCCGTGATCTGAGTAACAATTTATACAAACTCTGCATGTGCTTGTAATAATGATAATGATGACCTATCAAACAAATGGGACTTCTCCCAAATATCAGTAATGGGTTAGGAAAAGCAACTGATAAAAATCATACAAAAATATATATTAGTATAATATATGAAAAAGAAGAGAAATGTCACTGGAAGCAAACCACAATGTGCCACAGAGTTTAATTCACATGCACACACAATATGGTGATGTGAACTACTTGTTTCCAAAGGTATTTGTCCGCCCAAAGTGAAAGTCATCTTTAAAATAGAAATTTTACCTGGGCTCTGCGTCCAGTGCTCCATCTTCTGCCAGAACTAATGGTCCGCAATAAACTAATACACTGTCAGGGCAGGCTAATACTTTCTGTAAATTAAAACCCCCATTTCAGAAGTAATTACATTTAATTGATGATTTCCAATTTGCTGATTTGTCCTGGTAATTTAAAATGTTCATTTTGAAATGAAAGACTGAGGAGAGGGTCTTCCGGTTTTGTTTTTATTGGATATTTCAAATTAGTTACTCCTGCTAATGCCAGGAATTAGTCAGCCCTGAAGCACCGCCTATTTCTCAAGAAGCAGCAAAAAGACAAATAAAGTGAGTAATTAGTAAATGTCATGTTTTTAGAGCGCACACACAAACTGGTGATGTGAAAGTGGATTTCAGAGTCCTCCATCTTTGGGATGTCTCTCTGGGGTGCATAAAGCATTGTATTTTATGTTTCAATATCAGTAAGATATCATTTAAGCTTGCACATCCACATACATATGTGATCCACAGAAATGTGTTTCACAAACAGGGAGGATGAGCAGCAATAAAGCATTAAAGTAATTTTCCACGTTGGAAAATCAATAACTCTAACACCCCAAGGGCTCTTTTTTGAATTAATGAGTAATCACAGTCTGACTTGCAGCTTCCACAAAATAAACTGTATTTTATATAAGCAAAATGGTTGTGAATATGAGGAAATGAATAAATGTAATTAAAAATGTATGAAGTCAAAGAAAATTACTTTTAATGCATATACAAAAATACATTAATTGAAAAGCGACAGCTTCTTTTAATGTCAAAGTAGTTTCCAAAATCAAAGAAATAATCCCCATGATTAATATGATGTTTATTTAAAATAAAATCCATAATGTCTTGGTACAGGAGTTAACGTGGGGCCATAGGTTCGTCTGCAGATGCACACGAACACATGACTCAGGACAGGTATTTGAAACATGTTCAGCATTGTGAGCAATGGGGGCCTGATAGACTAGCTGACCCAGGTACCATTACAGCAAAGAGAAAATGTGCATCTAGCTTGCAAACTAGTAATACTCTGGTTCTCATTTTTGTGTTCCAAAATAAAGAACAAAGGGGAAAATAATCTGCTGTCATTCAGGCCATATTTTAAATAATATCATATATGGACTCTCCAATAGGCTGTTTCAGTAACATTTTATTTTTCCTTCACCCTTCATTAGATCTGCTTTTGTGTGACATTTTCATCAGTCCTCAACAGCCCTTAAAAGAGCTACAGAGTTCTAGCAAGCCTCCCTCTGCAATCATTAAGGACTTTTGATCTTTTTCAATTTGTGACCCTTGTAGCAATAAGACTATCATTTTCTTAGCTAAGTACGACATGGAGAGATAATATATGATCAAAGGGATCCCAAGGCGTGCTCTGTGAGCTGCGCTGAGGCCAATTGTGTATCCTGAACTTCTCAGGCGACAGAGCAATTTCGCTGTGGTAGAACAACCTCGGTGTGGACCACTTTTAGGAAACTATGACAACCTCATCCAGGTCTCATTGAGTTCCACTGACTTGGGCTGGAAAAAGAGGAAATGCAAAGGGAGAGAAATGGTGGGGAAACTCGGAGTCATACATGTTTCCTCGAGGATGACAAAAACTGAAATAAAAGCAGGAAAGATCTGTCTGTTGAAAAATATCTATAGCACAGTAGTATCTTACCTAACTTCAGCTTACCCACACTAATTCATCTAACCCAAGCAACTTATTTCACCCTCACCAAACCCATGACAATTATCAGTGCTAATCATATCTGTCCTCTTTCCAGGGTTTAATGGGACCCAGAGGCCCTCCCGGTGCAGTTGGTGCCCCTGTAAGTATGAAAGACTTATCATTTCTCTTATGCAACAAGAGACAGAATTAAAAATAAATGCTTGGAATGAGATCTTTTTCCTCTCCTCTCTCTTAGGGACCTCAAGGTTTCCAAGGGCCTGCTGGTGAGCCTGGTGAGCCTGGTCAAACTGTGAGTGCTGTTGTCTTCCTTTGTTATCCATATTTTCTCAAGAAGTTTATGAAGACAGCCTACACCAATGACTGGTCTCCCTTCTTCTCAGGGTCCTGCAGGTGCCCGTGGTCCACCTGGTGCTCCTGGCAAGGCTGGTGAGGATGTAAGTGCTTACTCTTGAGTTCTTCCCAGACACCATTTCCATGTTCCTGCCTCAACAAGAAGAAAATGTCTTGTCAGAGCTGAGTATGTCTGACATAACTCTCCCCATATGGGAAATATTATTTTAATGAAATATTAATTAACTTGCTTGTATTGAGGAAAATATGATTGTTAATTAAATATGTGTTTGGAGCCGTATTTTTTGTGATATGTTTCTCTTCTGTTGTACAAACAAGATGCCCTCGCTTCTGTCTGTTTGTTTCCCAAGTCAAGCCTGACCCTATGATATTTTCATATTTTAGGGTCACCCTGGAAAACCTGGACGACCTGGTGAGAGAGGAGTTGTTGGACCACAGGTGAGACTTTTTATGGTAGTACAGATTCCAAATGTTAGAAGTTTCTCAGATGTAAAAAATTGCTAAAGCAAGCACTCATCTAAATGGCAGACAGATGTCACTCACACTTGTAACACTTCCTGAAGGCATCTGACAAAGGAACCTGGGGAGAATTCATGTATTTTTATTGATGCAAATAATGTATATTAATGACAGCACATGCACGACAAGCAACTAGGCTGTATGTTTTACAAATATGTTCTTGGATGTTCTTGGATATTCATATTAGTGCAATTAACTTATGGTTCTGAATTTTAATATAGATTAGTCTTTGGTTCCAAACTTGGACTTTGATGAGAAGAATTACTTTGGAAGGAAAACAAAATCAATGTCATTGTTCTTTTCTTTATGACAAAAAAAATTCACCTTCTTTTGAATTTCTTTCGAAGGGTGCTCGTGGATTCCCTGGAACTCCTGGACTTCCTGGATTCAAGGGCCCAAGGGTGAGTATCATCTTTACCCAGATGATAGAAAATGTTCATTGGCTTTCTAGCCATAACTCCATATACTTAAACCCTGGGTGATACAACCTGGCTTCCATATTCCTAAAGTTTGCCAAAGGGGAGGGAAAATTGAAGAGTAAAACTAATTGAAAGTGGAATGTGTTTGTTAGTCTGTTGATAGCTACCAAAAGTCAAGATTGCTACAGAGAAATTGCATAAGACATGTATCATATCTGAGTATTGAAAACCATTTGAAAATCATAAAATCATTAACTATGGCAAGGATGTGAGGCTGTGTCTTGTCCTTTCCTTCTCAAGGCACAGGTAGGTGGTCAGTTGGGGTGATGCAGACAGCTCTCCTGGGGCTGAGCGGAGTTGGCCATTCTACAGAATGGACACGATTTCACCCCAGAGATAGTAGAAGATCTGGATCTGACCAAGCTTTGGAATGCCATAGCATTTTAATAAGGATTGTTTTCCAGGGACACAATGGTATCGATGGACTGAAGGGCCAAGCTGGTGCTCCCGGTGTGAAAGTAAGTGCCTGCCAGAAGCATTGTTTTCAATAGTTTTGGAAGGGTCCCCTTCATCACCCCAACACATGTTTTCATTAAATTTCTCTATTCTAAAAAGTATCCTGTTTTCTTTTCTGTACTTGAAATCCTCCAGTGGAGGGACTATGAGATCCTACAACAAAAACCTCATTATTAATATTTATTTCATTTAATGACTGTTAAAACAGTTGAGATCCAAATAATGTCAATAATTCCCTACTTCGATTCCTTTCCTCCTCCTGTAATTTCAGTCAATCTCTGTGGCCAAAACAGAAGTAAATAAACATATAATCAGGTATTAGGACACTTTGTTATCTTAAACTATAAATTCTCCTTTGCGGTGCACTAATTAGACAGGTGCATTCGTGTCACAACATACTTCTCAAGCTCTTTGCTGTCATTTATCTATGCACACTCAAAAAAATTTTAATTAGGTAATTAAAGTCTCAGAAGGGTGTTATCTCTTGGCTAGGCTCTTCTCTGACAGCGTTTTCAACTATAAAATGTTCTCTCTCCTATTAAGGAGATAATGTGATATTAAAGTGAATACCAATGTAATTACCAATTAATGAGTAACAAATACTAGCGGGAGCAGAAATGAACATGAATATGGAGAATCTGCTCCTACTCTTCAGCTGCCACACAAGTGGATAAGGTCAAACTCATTCTCCCAGGAACCCAGGGTAGCAGCTCGGACTACTAATCACAGTATCCTAGGATCTAAGAGCTGCGAGGAGCTTTGTAGGCACCCTCATTTTGCAGACGAGAGAAACTGAGGCTTGGCAAGAACTAGTGAATTGTCCAAATGACCCATTTAATGGGGAGAAGTGCATTGGCTAGAATCCTAAGGCTCCTTTCATGCTTTTCCCCAACCAACATAGCCCACATAGAACCTTAACAATAAATAGTGCTTCTGGGCCCTTAGATACCATGATTTCTCTCTACCTAAGTCAAATTATTTTGAAGGGAAACTTAAAAATATGAGTTGGAAAAAAATATGCAGCTCTCCAAAGTATTATAAATCTCCAAATGTTCATGCATATTTTATTAAATTGATAACATTTGAGTGCTCATAATCACTTTAAAGAGGGTAAATATGGTTATAGTGACAGAGCATTTATCATTTGCCATCTCTGTTCATAACATCATCCTTTATATATAAGAGTAGCCTAACTGATATCTGTAATATAAAGTGGGAATCTGAGAATGGGTACAGTCAAATAACCACATCTTCTTAGCACCTTGATGTTTAATATATTTCAATCAAGACTCACATCTTAGGAATTTTTAAAAGGTAAGTGTCTGGAATAATTAAGAAATAATCTATATGTATGAGAAATGTTATAAAATACATACATAATTCAAATTGAAACAGTAGAGTGAAAAATCATTCACTGAGAAGAAAGCAACGGATGGGTCCGTGCACCGAACTGGAGCTCTGTCTTTCTTCCCCACTTAGGGTGAGCCTGGCGCCCCTGGTGAAAATGGAACTCCAGGTCAAGCGGTAAGTATTGATGACTTTAAGGTAAATTTAAATGAGCACACCCTTCACGAGCTAGAATTCCGTTAGTATTTTTACAAATTAGGGTCATTTCCCTCAGCACTAGACTCCTTGATATTTTTCTAATAGCTTTTCAAGTAGTTCACTGAAATCCACTACCTTTCAGTTGGTATTAAAACAAGGCTTCCTTATTTTTAGTGGTTTCTGGCACATACTGGCAGTTGGACAAACCACATAATGCTGTGACAATTTAAATTAGCATTCTAGACTTTAATGAAGATCTTTCTGCTTGCAGGGAGCTCGTGGGCTTCCTGGCGAGAGAGGACGTGTTGGTGCCCCTGGCCCAACTGTAAGTGTGTCATGTTTATCTCTCTTTATCACTTTGCATCTTCCAGTGACTTCTAACTGACATGCCACTTGACTCTTCTCCTTTTATCTGCACAGGGCGCCCGCGGCAGTGATGGCAGCGTCGGCCCTGTGGGTCCTGCTGTAAGTTCTGGAACTAGGGAATTTAAGACGATTCAGAGTATGGGTGGGCCAGTCTCCTGCACTAATTTCCTATAAAGCTACCTCTTTTCAGACACTAATTAAATTTACTATGAGGTCTTTTGAAGTTTCTGCTTATGAGTATTGTAGCCTACTTGGATGTATTTGCAACTGTTGATTGGATTATGAAGTAAAGTCAACCCTGCCTTAGATACACTGAATGTCTTCTTTGATAAAACATTAATGTCACCAAATATCTGGCAGCGTCTCCTTTGGCAATGACAAGTAGGATGGAGACACTGTGGGCTACTTTGGTCTCCTACCACTGTGTTGTTAATTCACATAGAAGAAATATCTTAACACTTTCTGCTTTGATTTTAGGGTCCCGTTGGATCTGCGGGTCCTCCAGGTTTCCCTGGAGCTCCTGGTCCCAAGGTAAAAACATTGATGACTATTACTGTTGTCACTGCCTTCATATACTTTTTATGAGGATATGAAAGATCAAAACTGTATTGGCAGAGGGAGAGATAATTACAAAAGTTTCTTGAATTAGCCCTGCCAGGTATAGAATGACCAGTTTTCTCCCTCTTGAGTTAAGATAGATCCTAACTCTGTACTTCTACGCCGGGAACATACGCATAACTGGCAACATGGAGTGTGATTCCATGGAGCCCTGTGAGATAAACCCCAAAACGGGTCACCTCTGACTGAGCATCAGTGTCAGCCCCAGAGAGTCAGAGACAGAAAAGAAGGTACCAATGATGATCAAACTGGGCCGCAAACTCAGACATCAATCCCAATTCTTATATCAAGCCAGATCAGAAAAGCAATTGGCACTCTGAAGAAATCTCCTAAAACGGTGTCCTAATAGCACACATGTACTTTCATTATTTGCTAATTCCTCGGGGTTGTTTCCTCTTTTAGGGTGAAATTGGGCCTGTTGGCAACACTGGTCCTTCTGGCCCTGCGGGTCCCCGTGGTGAAATCGGTCTTCCAGGTCTTTCTGGCCCTGTCGGACCTCCTGTAAGTAGCTGAAGTCACTAACTTTATAGAAGAGAACACTAGGGGAAGACTAGAAAGAACAAATTGGAGTCACAGAAGACCTGAAACATTACAGTTCATAAACAACTTTCCATTTCCCTTTCCTCTCAGGGCAACCCTGGAGCAAATGGCCTCACCGGTTCTAAGGGAGCAGCTGTGAGTATAGGTCCGGCCGAGCAGCCAACATGTTTGGCCATGGGCCGAAAGACATCTGCTGCCTGCTGCCTCTGCAGCCGTGACCAGTGATGGCCGATGCTCTGCTTTCTTCCCAGGGCCTTCCTGGCGTGGCTGGTGCTCCTGGCCTCCCTGGTCCCCGAGGCATTCCTGGTCCCGTTGGTGCTGCTGGTGCTACAGGTGCTAGAGGACTTGTTGTAAGTAGTCTTAACAGTGGTTTGGGTACCTCCGAAACACCAGCTCTGCCCATCTTTTCATCACCATTTAGTCTTTGTATGGTGTTGTTCTTCCTATTTTTCTTCCCATAGCTTTTGTAGTGTGTTTTCTCTGGAATTGTGTGTGTATGTGTATATGAATGTCCAACCCCTCATCTTCACACACACACACGGACACACTCCTCCCACTGTCACCAGCGCTTGGGCAAAGATAAGTGAGGCTGAGCTCTACCATCTCAGTCCTACCCTCCGACCAGCATCTTTTCTCACCAGGTCCTTTGAGTATGAAATTGAGCTCCTCTTTGCCTTAATCCATAAATATTCCAAGAGATGTGTCCACCAGAGAGTTCTACCAAACATTTGTCATTTGACCACTGTTTTGTCTCTGATCTTAGGGTGATCCTGGCCCAGCTGGTTCCAAGGGAGAGACTGGCAACAAGGGGGAGCCTGTAAGTAGCTCTATAGTCACAATCTCGTGGAACTTTTATTCTTGCAGTCAAGTTTGCGGAGCTAGGTAGAATACAATAACTGTCTTTCTACTTTCTTCTTTTGTTCTTTTGTTACACAGGGCTCTGCTGGAGCCCAAGGTCCTCCTGGTCCCAGTGGTGAAGAAGGAAAGAGAGGCTCTAATGGTGAAGCTGGACCTGCTGGCCCCCCAGGACCTCCTGGATTGAGAGTAAGTTCTACACACTACGAACACCCAGACATAACAGAGGCAATGACAAAACCAGTTCCCTGGAGATTGTTCAAAATCACTGACTGCATTTTCTAGATGAAAGAAGCATCTGCTTTCCATCTGGATTTTTTTTTTTAAATTAGTGACTCAGTTTGGTTGGTTACAAAATTGGTCTGGAAAACAGTGTTGACCTCCTTTGGAGGAATGTTCATCCACACATTCCTTTGAGGCTTGAGTGAAGAGTTCTTGGCTGTCTTTGTGCCATGGTTTAATAAACTCTGCCTTATCCTATTCAAAAGTGTGGTCTGATTCCCTTCTGTTTCATGTTTTTTCTTGCAGGGTTCTCCTGGTTCTCGTGGTCTTCCTGGTGCTGATGGCAGAGCCGGTGTCATGGTAGGTCATCCATCCACCATGTCCCAGGAAGCAACCTGATACTTCTGGCCTGTGAGTTGTAGGCTTTAGCACCGTGCCCCCACCTTGTCTTTCTAACAGGGCCCTCCTGGTAGCCGTGGTGCAACTGGCCCTGCTGGGGGCCGAGGCCCCAATGGAGATGCTGGTCGCCCTGGAGAGCCTGGTCTCATGGGACCCCGAGTGAGTTTCAGATGGATTCTAACCAAGTCACATCTGGCACTATTTTCTTTTGTAATGGGTTGTTTAATGTTGAAGATAACAATAAAAACATTGGAAGTCAATTTATTAGTAGACTTGCTGACAGTTGCCTTCTTAATTTAACTTCATCAGGCCTCCATAGATATTTTGCATGTATTTAGTTAGTTCATAAATTTCCTATTTATTGCTTAGTACAATGGTTTGATCTGTTCTTTGCAAGAATAGATTTATTTTAATATAACCAAATTAAGTTGGTTCTCCTATCAGCATGAATCTTTTATCTTAATTTGTGAGTTTTATATAAGGTGTTCATGAAATGTATCAGGGCTATACATTATTAGTTTATTACATTCATAAGTGAAATCATTTTTTCAGCAATCACAAAGGGCTGTAATGTATTCAGCATCACACAAGCTATGGGGAAATGACCCTTAGATCTGTAGACACTCTAATCCATAGCAATAGAGTAATTTTTTGCTCCATTATCTCTCATGGGTGAATATCAACTGTGATTGTACCATAAACAAGTAATACAGGTACCAAATATGGCAATATAAAAAGCCACTTTGAAAATTGCTCACTAGAAGTATTAGTTTTTCTATTATGAGATACATAGCATGATGCATGTTGCCCATGTAGTATATTATTTAACAGATTCTTGCAATATCTATAACTGCATCTATTGCACCAAAATTCAAAAAAAAAGGAGAACCACAAAAAATAGGGGGAAATTTTCAGAACTCTTTTCATACCTCTTGGCTAGTAGCTAATATCCCTAATGATTTTACCCTATAAAGAAAACAAAAAGGGGGGAAATTCTTTTGTGAGATTCCAATTAATTAGAGATTTGAATATGCAAGGTGAAGCGCCAATCCTAAACCATCCTCATTTGTTTTTCAGGGTCTTCCTGGCTCCCCTGGAAATGTTGGCCCAGCTGGTAAAGAAGGCCCTGTGGTAAGCACTGCTCATTTTCCATTATATGTTCAAGGACACTTATTGCACCCTTATCAAGTCTGTCTTGTGGCTTATTTATACATGAATACATTGAAAATAAATATCAGCCACCTACATCATCTGGGAACATGAAGTAATAGGTTGTAATTATGGGTCCAAATGAACACAGGACTGAAAGCAGAGAAAGGCAAAGAAAATCATGGCAGGAAAAATTGAAGCAGGTGACAAGGGTATGGAGCGGGGTGAGAGAGGGAAATTGCATACATGTGAGACTGAATTGGCTGTGTGTATACTGACATCCTATTTAGAGGTAGAAAATGGATTGATCATTACTGATACTTTGTGTGAGAAGCTCAGTGTACCAAGAAAGCCATTGTATTTCAGCGCATGGCCTCATCACAAGCTTGAGGCTTGGAGACTATATTGATACGAGTAAACTTTGCATGTAATCTGATTTCAGGGTCTCCCTGGTATCGATGGCAGACCTGGCCCAATTGGCCCAGCTGGGGCAAGAGGAGAAGCTGGTAACATTGGATTCCCTGGACCCAAAGGCCCCACTGTAAGAATCACCATGATTTCCTCCCCTTACATTTCACCAGATAAGATGCAAGCATCTCTTGCTTATCAGTCCAGTATTCAACAAGGGGGAAGAAGGGTCCTTTGAACCTAGGAAAACTGTAGGAAATTTACCCCACTTTGGTCTATGTGCTACCATGGTGAGCACAGGCAACTTACCACCTTAAAGGTTTTTCCCCAGTATATCTTCATGGACTTGCTGAAAACCCATCTCCGGGGGCCTGAATCTCAGCCTCTTCCTGTGATCAGAATTATATGATGGGGGATCGCCCCTCGGGTAATAGAATTTCAGGATTGGGACTCAGCGAGAAATCTCAAATTTGTCCTCACTAATTGGACCATTTTCTGTCTTGTTTTGTCTTTCCTTTTTTAATAGGGTGATCCTGGCAAAAATGGTGATAAAGGCCATCCTGGTCTTGCTGGTGCTCGGGTAGGTGCCACCCACTGTACAGAACTGTTCCCACAGAATTTATCCAGCAGACACACATCCTTCGAGGCCATCTGATATTATTGTGTCACATTTGTCTAAGATGGCATCCCCAGGGGTCTTTTACTACCGGAAACTGCCTTCATTTTTTAGCCACACATATAAGGCAGTGAGCTACAACAAATCAGAATATATGTTCAATCAGAGATGTTCAGAGAAGCGCTTAGTCTTTATTTCATGTGCTTTGAGATTAAAGGGTTTGAGTGTGCAATCATAGCCTCTGGCATTAATTAATTGCCTTTTCTTCATGGAGTTTCCTTGAATGATATCAAAAGTTGGTAGGTAGGCAGCATTCTGGCCTTGGCCAAAACCCACAATGAGTTTAATTCATGTTAAAAGGATATCTGTGTTCAGAGGGACTCACTTTGAAAGATGCTTTGAGGTGTCTTCCACTGCCCCAGTTGCAGTAACCATCAGCATTTTTGTTCAATATTTTTAGGGTGCTCCTGGTCCTGATGGAAACAATGGTGCTCAGGGACCTCCTGGACCGCAGGTAAGTACTTCTCCAACTTCTCCGCTTTTCCGCACTAGAATCCCATAAGACAGTCGTCTCCCCATTCCAGTTCAAATGTGAGAACAGCAGCAATGATGGTGAACTGTGCTCTTCATGCTGTCCCTCCTGTCCCTTTCAGGGTGTCCAAGGTGGCAAAGGTGAACAGGGTCCCGCTGGTCCTCCAGGTTTCCAGGTGAGTCAACAAAAACATGAAATTCACAATGTGCACCTGCGGACTGTCCCCTTCGCCCTCGTTGCACCCTTCTCCCCCACCACATGGAACACAGCTTCATAGCTCAAGCGAAAGGGTACATTTTTTGCATGCAATGCTTTAATAACTTCTGATAGTGCTCAGTTGACTAGATCAATCTCCCTTCACCAATTATTAGCAAATTCCCTAAAAACAACCGTAAGATTGAGATTTGTATTTCTCTTCACTTAGGGTCTGCCTGGCCCTTCAGGTCCAACGGGTGAAGTCGGCAAACCAGGAGAAAGAGTGAGTAAAACAAATGTTAATAAGTCCACCCAAACTTGTGAACTTTCTTCTGCTTAATGTCCTGGAACAACACAATTACAATATGTAAAGGGAAATTTCCTATTTCATGTGTTAATGATACCATTCTACTTAGGTGGATGCTGAGAGTCAATGAGCAAAGTCACCTATTTTAGTTGAAATCACTTTGTTTTATGGATTGAATGGAACACCACATTATAAAAGTAAAACCTATCAATGAATATTTCATGTAATAGGCTCACTTTTTGTTTTGTTCTTGGTCACGTTAAAATACAAATTAGTTCCTTCTCCATAGTGAAAACGCAAAAGCACTGATTTCCCATCAAACTAGACCCTGAAAAATTGCTTTTAATGTTTTTCTTGGCATTCAGACATGACACTGCTATCCACATCAGAGCATGAGTTCTGAGTCATTTTCTCTGTAATTGTGATGAATGCGCCTCCACTTATTTCCATTCTATGGCCTCGTCTCCTTTGTCAACAGCGGGGCACGTGAGGGAGACAGCTGGTCAATAATAAAAGAGATACACTTGGGTGTACAATTAACTAAGTAATGTACAGAATATGATAATTTCTATTAAGAAGGCAGTCTGCTATATAGTTAAAAATAGGCAAGTGTCTGATAGTGTTCATCATTATTTATTATATTATCAAAGAAGATAGTCTGCTTTGTCACTTTTCTAAAAGCCCCGAGCCAAATGAGAGATTTACGTTTTCTGATACCGAGTTCGAAAATAGACCCACCCATCTTTGCTATCAGTCAAATTCTCTCTCTGCACATGTTTTTCCCAGGATAACTGAAAGTTCACTTCTCAGTCTGCACACTTTGAGAGAGGGACACTTGCAGCTCTGTGACACTCGAAACCTCCCAAACGTCAAATTTTTAGATGGATTTAGATACCACAATTACATTTCACATTTTTTTATCCTCATGTTCTGCCTAGGGTCTCCCTGGAGAATTTGGTCTTCCTGGTCCTGCTGGTCCAAGAGTAAGTGTTATTTAATTGGCTTTCATGCAACCTTGACAATGTGTTCTTTTCAAAAGTAGTGTTTTCTCCTAAAGCCGCTGATGGTTTTCCAGGTTGTAGACTCATTTCTATCATTAAATATCATCTTCCCAGACAATGAAGACATCTAAGTTGATAATGGATTGTGTTTAGTTGCTTGTCTTTCCTATTCAATAACCATATGGTTATATGAAACAGAAAGAACTAATATATGTTGTAGTTCACAGCTTATATAGATGATTTATGACAGTCACTCAATTTGACCCAAGGAAAAAAGAGTACTTTACTGTGGTTAATAATTTCTTTCTAGTTTACTTAGATGTTTAAAACCTAAAACTGAAATGAGTCTAATTTTTTTTAAAAAATAAAGAGATGGGGGGCCGGGGAGTTAGCTCAGTGGTTCCGGCGCCTGTCTTGCAAGCGCAAGGGCCTGGGTTCGATTCCCCGGTAACCACATAACAATACTGGGTGTGGAGACCCACACCCAGCAGCAACCAGTACCACATACCACAGTGCCGGGCGTGGTGGCTCACGCCTGTAATCCCAGCACTGGGGAGGCAGAGGCAGGAGGATTGTGATGTGAGTTTGAGGTTGAGCTCAGGGCCAGCCTGAACCACAAAGCGAGACCCTGTCTCAAAAAACCTAAAAAATAAAAAAAATTAAAAAATAAAGAGATGGAAGGAGGAGGAGATCAGGAGAGAAAAGAGATGAAAAAAGAATTAAAATATGTCATATCCATATACCAACTACTCACAAGAAATGAAATTATTATGTACTATAAACTTATTCTATTAAAAAGTAAAAGTAGAGCACAGGAAAAAAATCATCAAAAAAATAAATAATTAGCTGGTAGATATTAGCATAACTGGAATGTTAGTTTTCCAGTAAGTATCTCATCATGGGATTATTTAACAGATACATAGAAAGTCCAGAGTTAGTGTCAAAAAACTATAATATTACAGAGTCAAATTATTTTAAGATTTCCATTATAGCTGCTATGTGAACCTGTGCAGTATTCTTAAGTGCAAGCCAGGAGATATTTAGACAGATGGTAGATAAGTTACAAATACACATATATACATATTGCATATGTTAAATGTTATACCTGTAAAATATTATAGCATCTGTATATGTTAAATATTATATCATTATTATATGAGTGAAAAAAGTGATGTACCTGATATTGCTATTTAACTAAAATGCTACCATCTTTCCTTTTCAATTATTACAAGTAATTGGCATGTATTTTTTTCTTAAACTGATCCCAGAAAAGACCACAAATAAATAATCCATAAGAAAATAATTGCTAAAGCTTGAATATCATACTCTATAAGCAACAGATTTTGGAGCTGTAGTCCCAGAGCATTAGAACAAAATTTGACTTTAGAGAGTATCTCATACCATCCAATCACCATGTGAGGGAGGAGAAATAGAAACAGAAATTTTTTTAATTCCCTGAACAGTGGCCAAACCAGGACTAAAACTCTGCATGTGTGGTGTACAAGTCAGAGACTGATTTCATTTAACTGCTGTTTTTAAGGGTGAACGTGGCCCACCAGGAGAAAGCGGTGCAGTGGGGCCCTCTGGTCCAATCGGAAGCCGAGGTCCTTCTGGTCCCCCAGGACCTGATGGAAACAAGGTAACACTGTTTTATAAATTGTTGGTGCCCCAGCACGGCTCAGCACAACAGACCTTTTACAATAGAATAATTTTTCAGATTTTTATTTACTTTCAGTTCTGTGAGTTTCCTCCTCAGTAAATAGGAATTTGATCTTAGTGGATCTGAATTATTCCAAAAGAAAAGTGGAAGTAGTGGGATCTCACTGTACTCTGAGAGTGAGGATTGGTGTAGTATTTGACCTTTCTCGTCATATCATTCATGCTTTTGTTCAAGTGAGAATTATCCTATACATTTGGGCATCATTTTTATTAAGAGAGTAGACTTTTACCTTTTTAACAACCCCCCATAGGGTAAAATTTCTTAAAGTAAATTTTAATAATACAGTAATTTATGATAAGGAAAATTAGCTGGATATTACATTCACCCCAAGAAGACAAGTCTGAAAAGTTGTTCCAAAATAGAACCCATGGTTTAGATTTTTAAATAGATAGAATGAAAAACAGACACTTTAACCCCAATTTTTAAAAAAGTAACTCATATTATTTCTGATCCTTAAGTTCAAGTTTAAAACGTAAAAGGAAATTTTTAAAAGCTATTTTAATATGAGGAAAGCTGTTAGGAGGAAAAAGTGAAAGCGAGGTAAGAGGGAAAGAAGAAATAAGAAATGAAACATGTTTGTGTTAGTGGATGCTTTCAAAGGGATCTGTTCTTTCAGTTGCTAGCAAACTGTTTTATTCCCTCTCCTGAAGGATGGAGATTTGTAGAGTGTTATATAAATTAGAACGTGTAGTCTCTGTTCTGAAGGAGACTCAAACATGAATATCTCCCTGGTTGGTGAAGTCTTTTTCCACTAAAAGACTTAGCTTTGAGAGAATTTTACAGGCAAACCTTTTGCACTGTCTGCTACCCACTGTGCCTTTTCCTTGCCTGTGTCTCCTAAGAGGACTGGGTGTGGGTTCGAGAAGAACCACAGCCATTCACTCCAACTACTGTCTTCTCTTTAGTCACCATTAATACCATTGGCCTGGACATTGTCCCTCTTTTCTTAAAGTTGAAAAGAAGGTGTCCTCTTTTCTGTCACTCAGTGAAAGGAAGATGTCCTTTTCTGTCACTTAGTGGACAAGAATACTATCTATTAAATGTTTTAATTGGAATCCTTCAAGAGTGTGAATCTCTGCTTTCTTCTTTTGCCACTGCAGTAATTCACTTCACATGTATTTTATTCAAGGGTGAACCCGGTGCAGTCGGCGCTGCTGGTACCGCTGGAGCATCCGGTCCTGGTGGCCTCCCGGGAGAGAGAGGGGCTGTTGGCATCCCTGGAGGCAAAGGAGAAAAGGTACCCTTTGCTCTCAGCCCTGGAACCTAATGCATACTGTTGATGGACTCTAGTATAAGGGCACCCAATTCTTTACAATGATAGGTGTCTGGTAGCATTTTGGTATCTATGTGTACACATTTCCCTCTGCCACCTCACATCTGCACATCTCTAAACTCACGATAATCTGGCAAAATTCCTTGCTACCATGGAATTTCATGCAAACAGATGGTGTTGAGTAATACATGAGGCTCATTTTAATGCCACTAACAATAATGCCTCATCCTGCCCTAATTAATGGGAAAAAAAGCTATATTGAACAGCTGTCAACCGTGCTGCTGCATTAGTTATGCCCTAAGAGCGACCAGGCACTGCAGCCCGTTATGATGGTGTCTTACAATTCTGTCCACATGAATCTGTACCTGGCTTGATTATGTGTCAGCAGGGTGTATGGAAATTAGAAAACAAGTATGCAACGATAATCTGGAAAGGGTCTGGAATTTTTTTTTTTTCTGATCTCAACATCTTACAAAGCTATAAAGAAATGAGAAATGGCTAAAAATCTAAAATGGAGCAAGATGTAGTATCGTCTCTAAAAACCCTTTGACTTGATCTGGATTCAAAACTTTGGTCAGAAAATAAAATCCTTCTTTATACTTTTAGGGTGAAACTGGTCACAGAGGCGAACCCGGAAACACTGGCCGGGATGGTGCTCGTGTGAGTAGGATTTTGTTCTTATGTTTGTTTGTACCTGGATTTTTATTTTTCGTCTTTCATTCAATTTGAATTGAGAAAATTTCCAAAACAGAGCTGTAAAAAAGGAAGCGAGTTTAATGAAATGTATTCCAGTCTTCCTGAATCTTTCACTAATAATATCATCTTAAGTGTGCCAAAAGAAAAATCTAATAGGAACTTGAAAATCACATTCTGGATTTTCTAACCTTGCTAATATGAAATAGATCAACTATAAATATTAGGCCCAAAGCTCTATATTGAAGAGAATATTAAACTAGTATCTTAAGTGGTGATAGGCTATAAAAAGAAAACAATAATCCTTTTACCTGTTAAAATGCCAGAACTCTTAAAAAGGTCTCACAGTCATGCACACATATGGACTTCACCATAGAACAGCCCCAAAGATTAGCAGCTAATGCCCTGCGGGTGCCAGGGCCAACCCCATATGAAATGATACCCTGCCTGGGTGTCAGCATCACAGCGCTTCCCAGCCTTGGTCTACCTCACTTTCTTCTCCTGAGAATTGATAGCTCTCTGTAGCAGAGCGCCAATGGCCACTCCCTCCGATCACCCTGGTGAACGGTTCCTAACAAGGCTACACATTTTCTGCTCTCTGGGAAATTTTACAAGAGCAGAGAGTCAGGTCTCCCAAATTCATAACCTGTCCTTCAATAAACACATTTCCATAATCTTTAGAACTGGAATTCTAGTAGTCCTGACAGTTAGAACTGAAATGTATCAAAGGTTTTCTTGATGTCCAGCCAGAGTGTGCGCTACAAATGTTGCATTACTGTAAAACATAGCAATGGAGAGTGACAGGACTTGCTTTTAGTATGAAGTGTTATTAATAGGACATATCTCTTTTTGGTATTAGGGTGCTCCTGGTGCTGTAGGTGCCCCTGGTCCAGCTGGAGCCACAGGTGACCGGGTGAGCATTCATCTTCATTTGAGTTGTGACTTTCCGAGCAGATAGCAATATTTAAACTTCCCTGTCCACCATAGTCCCAAGAACCCCAGTGATTCTCTTTTACAGCTTGTCATAAAGTCCACTTGTTTAAAAACCAAGCTATTCTAATAGGATAGTAGCAAACAAATGCTATGTGTTTAAGAATCTCTTTCACTTCTTATAGATGTACCAGCAATCTGATCTATACTTTAATCCCTGTCATTTGTTTTAAAGACTTTCCTTGTTGCCCATTAACAATATCCTAATGCACTAAGCCTTCTC
Source organism: Petromus typicus (assembly GCA_004026965.1). Lineage (NCBI taxonomy): Eukaryota > Metazoa > Chordata > Mammalia > Rodentia > Petromuridae > Petromus > Petromus typicus. The sequence goes on along the minus strand of PVIR01010643.1, from coordinate 26,478 downwards.
AAAGCCTCCAATTGTAAAAAATCAATGGGATACATAGTGTGCCCATTTCGTATTGAACGGCCAACTTAAAACAGACTTTATTTATTGTGTTGCAAAGATTGCAGCAAATAGATCAGCCCTGTGTCCATCTCAGAATTAAAATGTCCTCTACCTACTATTATGCGTACTGATTTATAGTGTTATTGCAATTGTACAACTAATACCACTTTGACCTTCATAATGAATACTGTGTTAAGTAGGGAAGAGTCCACTTCATTTTACTCTTAGAGGCACATTAATGTCTCTCTCAAGGTAACTACAAACTCTGAGCAGGGCCCACTGCCTATCACTGTTCCAACTCCTTCCTGCTTCCCAAAGCATCTCTATAAGGCATAATCACAAACCCCTCTTTGGTCTCATCACAGGGTGAAGCTGGCGCTGCTGGCCCTGCTGGCCCTGCTGGTCCTCGGGGTAGCCCTGTAAGTAAAAATCTGGGCCCTCTGAGCACAAAAACATCACAATTTATAAACATTCATGAACTTAGGCTTGATAAGACATTTTGAAATTCTTCTCCCCCCTAGGGTGAACGAGGTGAAGTTGGTCCTGCTGGCCCCAATGGCTTTGCTGGTCCTGCTGTGAGTATCACATCAGGGGCTCAGTCTTAAGACGATGCAGGTGGGGTGGGAAGAGTGAGTCGGAATACTAAACTGTCCCTGTTCATTTCCCCAGGGTGCTGCTGGCCAACCTGGTGCTAAAGGAGAGAGGGGCACCAAAGGGCCTAAGGGTGAAAACGGTGTTGTTGGGCCCACTGGCCCTGTCGGAGCTGCGGGCCCATCTGTAAGTTGATTTCACTGGTTACCAACACAGCCTGCGTAGTTCCCCATGAGATTCTAAAATTCACCATGCATCAGCCAACTGCCTCCTGTGTACCAGGGAATAGACTAGATTCAAGATAGTGTTTCAAAGACAAAAGACTTAACACTTGAGTACCACTTCACAGTTGATACAAGTTTTATAAATACTGTCTTATTCTTCAAGAGCCCATAAGAGTTATAAATACTAAAAGAAGACCATTGCATATGACACAGACAACTATTTTTCATTTCTGAATTGCGTTCTAATAGACAGGGAAGTAGTTCTGAATAAAAGAGTATCATTTATAAAACTTTTATGTTTTGTAATTTGACTGGATCTTCTCATTTGCATTTAGGGTCCAAATGGCCCCCCTGGTCCTGTTGGAGGTCGTGGTGATGGCGGTCCCCCGGTGAGTATTCACAGTAGATTCTGATCATGTTCCCCCTCTTCCAAATCTACTAGAGACAGCGTGAATATTTTGACATTTTTGGTAATTTGAACTATGATGAAGGGATATTTGAGATCCGGGTTCACTCCGATTGGATGGATGTTGATCCCACCGGAAATTCAATGCAGGTTGTTCTCACCACCTCCCTCGAGGTAGGAACCAAAGTTGACCCCAAGGAGTTCAACTGTGAAGTGGATGAAATACTTTTTGGCAGTCTTTACCTTTTCACTAATGCCTCCCTTCTTCTGGCTAGCCAAACCCTCCCCGTTGGCATCCAGTGTAATTACCCTGACCCCTGAGAGAGCAAGAGGTCCCCAGAAGATGCTCCACTCACTCATTTTCTGGGCAGTAATTCATGTTCTGGCTCACTTGTCCCTTCCTCTACACACACACATCCAGCACCCATTTCCCCAGCACCCAGCCAGGTGATTAAGAGAATTGCTGATGGATACAGGTTATTGTATAATCGTGACATTGTATGTAATATTCTCCCTCTTAAAACCAAAGACAACATGTTAACATTTCAAAAAAGGTGATCAGACCTTAATGCAAAATGTAGACATTGCAACTATTGGCCCTCTGATTTGGAAGCTGAGGAGGAGGAGGCTGTCAGGGGCCTAGTTAAAAGATAGCCTTATAATGGTGCCTACTGCCTATTTTTCAGTGCATTCCTGGTCGTGTGAGGACTTGCTACAGAAGAAATCCTGTCTTATCCATTGGTTTGACTGTGGAATTTTATGTGCTTGGTTCTTAGGGTATGACTGGCTTCCCTGGTGCTGCTGGGCGGACAGGTCCCCCTGGACCATCTGTAAGTTCATCCCTTAAAACATAGATCTTCACTTGCTCCTATCAAAGACCTACCTGAGCTTTGGTAGGAAACTAGTAAAGACTCTGTGAAAACACGCCACTAACATTTGCTATTACTTTTACAGTCAGATTTTCTGAAACATTAAGGCATACCATCACAAATTATAGGTTATAACATCAGTTTAAGAGCCTTCTATTTATGCAAATGTCAGTACCCTTTAGGAGGCATGATCTCTTCATTAAAAACATTAAAAAACAGAATAATTTTAGTCACATATCAGATATTTCTATATCTAATTACCCTTTCTGGCTAACATTCTGCCTCTGTTGTTAAGGTGTAATTGTTTCTGCATTTAAAGGTGCTTTGGTCTCTAATTTAATTCTGATTCAGACTCTCCTGTAGGGACTCAAGAGAATTTAATTAATTATCAAGGATTAAGTCTTCCAGTTAAGGTTTTAGGGAAAAAATAGCAAAGATGTTGATTTCTTGGAATACTTTTACAGGCTTGTAACAAAAAATTCTTCATTCCCCATAGGCATTTAATTAAACCTAGTTGAGAGCATACGTGATTCCTCAATTATGGACCAAATACCAGCATTGACTTTCTTCAAAAAGAAATAGTCAGAGTAGTCCAAAACCCAAAGTCATTCATTTCCACTCACTCTTACAACTCCAGATAGTTCCAGCTCAAATATTTCATAGTACATAGTGTGGCATTGCCTCTCCTTACAAAAATTTCCACCGTCTCTATCTCAACTTTGCTTTACTTCCTCCTCAGAAGAAGTAAGACAGGAGTTGCTTCTTTCTAGGACACTGTTAACAAAAATCCTAAACCCTTCCAAAACTGGCCAGGATATCTTTTTATTGTTTCATGGGCTGCTCCTTTATATAGAAAACCTCTGCTGCTGTCTCCCAGGTCTATGATGTAAATAACTCTGAAAATTTGTCCACAGGGTATCACTGGCCCTCCTGGTCCCCCTGGTCCTGCTGGTAAAGAAGGGATCCGAGGTCCTCGTGGTGACCAAGGTCCAGTTGGCAGAGCAGGAGACACAGGTGCAGCTGGGCCCCCTGGCTTTGCTGGAGAGAAAGGTCCCTCTGGAGAGCCTGGTACTGCTGTAAGTGATTTCAAACTCCGTTTTCATCATACTTTATGTTGAGTTAAATATAAAGCCCTACACAAGTCCTCAGGTGGCACATACTGAGGGCTCTCAAGTAGAGCTCTGGTGAGCCAGAAAATCCAACACACATGAAGGTGCCATGGATTCAGTAGATGCTCCCAAGGTCCCAGGACTGGACAGAATCCCACTGCAGTGGCCACCCTACTGTACACACATTCATCGCAGGAAGCTACTGATTGCTTTGGGCATGCATTGCCCAGTATGACTGCTGCCTTGAAAAGTACCTTTATTGGACATTCAAGGCCAAGGTCAAAATGCGCTGACTTGTATAGTCTACAGAAACTATCCTTCTCTCAAATGGAGTCATTAATCTCAGCTACATTTGCTTAAATGTTGTACCATTGGTTCCCGGATGGGAAAAAAATACCTGCCACGATGTAGACTCATGGTTGTCACCAGAGAAAAGACTTCCAAGAATCCTAGAGAGGGTCCCACAGTAGAAACCTCATTGTATAGACAACTCACTCGTGAAGTCCTCAGTCTAACTGGTGTCTCAGTGAGGATCTTACGGGCAACACTCAACATTCCTTCTCTTGTTTAGGGTCCCCCTGGTACCCCAGGTCCCCAGGGTCTTCTTGGTGCTCCTGGTATCCTGGGTCTGCCTGGCTCTAGAGGTGAACGTGGTCTGCCAGGTATCGCAGGCTCTTCGGTGAGTGTTTGACATTCTCATTAACATCATAAAAGATTTAAAGAACTGCCACTTCAGTGTTTCAGACTGATCACTGAATAACTCCACTTAAGATTTTTATTCATGGCATTTTCTTTACACAGATCACATGTCACTTATCTAAGAAGCTTTAATACCACCTTACTTAGACACACACTATAAAGACACAGCATAACATTATGCAGAATGATTTTTGTTCTTTCTGCAAGCTGGAGAATGATATAAGCTTTAATTGCATTTACTCCTCTGCAATATGAAACTCTGGCATCATTTATTCTGCAGGAAGAATGAAATGCTGGAAGTTCTGAGTCATTTCATTTAACCTTCCCCGTGACAGCAACTAGGATTCATCTTCTCTCCATAAACTTTATCAACCTTATGAATTCACTGTATTCAGGATATACTGGATGCAGCTAGGCTCCCCGTACCAACAGCAACTTGCAACACAACATGACATTGGCCTCCTAAGAGGCCTCCTGTAGAAGGAAAAAGATGATGAGCATGGCACTTCTTAGCACTTAGCAACACACTCATTTAGTTTACCTTCTCTTTTCCCACTGGAAATGCCGGGCAGGGTCGTTTGGGAGGGGTGAGTTAGCATTTGAACCAGTGAGATCACTGTCGTTTTGTCTCCTTGACCTCTGTAGGGTGAACCTGGTCCTCTGGGCCTTGCAGGCCCTCCTGGGGCTCGTGGCCCCCCTGGTAATGTGGGTAATCCTGGCGTCAATGGTGCTCCTGGAGAAGCTGGTCGTGATGTGAGTCCAACACTTGGTTTGTAAAATAAATCTAAGCGGGCTCCACTGTGCATGACTTCACATAGGCGGAGTCCTCTTGCTTCACACTTCTGATACACACAGTCTGTTTCTTTATAACATCTGCCTGTACGGCCCTCGCTGAGAATTGAAAATAAAAAACATTACTTGGGATGGGGAACAGATCTAACACAGTTTAAATTTAGACTCAAAAACTAAAAATACCTCCATAAATAATATCTCACTTGGTAGATTCTTGCTTCTACTTTTTAATAGTCTGAAAGGGGTTCAGTCTTGACCCCTGCAGGTGGTGAGAGCAGAATAGTGAAAATATCTGGGCTGATATCCTCAGAGCTAAAGGCTTGGTATGTGGTGTCTCCACAGGGCAATCCTGGCAGTGATGGTCCCCCAGGTCGTGATGGCCAGCCTGGACACAAGGTCAGGACACTTTTTCATTTCTCTTTCTTGTACTGAAGTGGTGATGGTACCGACCAGGCATGCTAAGCTTTGCTTTGCTTTCACAGGGAGAGCGTGGTTACCCTGGCAACATTGGCCCCACGGGAGCTGCAGGTGCACCTGGCCCTCATGGCCCCGTGGGTCCTGCTGGCAAACACGGAAACCGTGGTGAACCTGTAAGTCTGTAATGCCAATCCTTGGATGTTGTTACCTTCTTGGGTTTCACTTGTAACCTGGCACCTGGGAATAAAGGGAGCATCAGAAAGGAGTTCCGGACTTTGCTGATGAGTTGTGTGTTTTTCTTCTGATTCACAGGGTCCTGCTGGGTCTGTTGGTCCTGTCGGTGCTGTTGGTCCAAGAGGTCCTAGTGTATGTACATAGTGAAGTTTTCTATACAAATTAATATTTAAGGAGAATCGATCCAAACCATAAATTAAAAAGCACATAGAACCAGGTGTGATGACATTTACCTGTGCTCCCAGGATTTGGGAAGCTGAGGCAGGAGGATTGTCACGGATTTGAAGCCAGCTTTGGCTACATAGTGGGTTCAAGGCCTGCCTGAACTGCATAGTGAGATCCTGTTTTTAAAAAAAGTAGATAATGTGTAAGTTAGTCTTCATATTTTTTTAAAAAAAGTTAGTCCATGCCAAGAATTGATAGAATAACTTAGTCTGTTTTAAGGCTTTTCTGCTTGCTTATATTGAATAATCAGGAAGGCCTAACCCCTCTCCAAACAATTCAACCAAAACAGATTACCAAAAGTGTTGTGAACCCACGTAGACCTTCTCATACTACAGATTACTTTTCCAAAGGGATTAAACAGTGTTTGTGAAAAAGTGGGTGTTGCATTTTTAAAAGGTGAAAGTCTTCTCTGCCCTTCTCTTGTAGGGCCCACAAGGCATCCGAGGTGACAAGGGAGAGGTTGGTGATAAGGGAGCCAGAGGTCTCCCTGGCATAAAGGGACACAATGGACTCCAAGGTCTCCCTGGCCTCGCTGTAAGTAAAATGTGCCCATCACATGTGAAAACTGACTTAAAATCCTCCTGCTCACAAGGACCCTCTTCTGCTTTCCTCTGCTATTGTCTAAAGCACCCTGCCTCGTGGCCACTTCCTGTTCCCTAGCCAGCTCCTTCTGTTTCAGGGACAATGCGATTGCATCCCAGCACGAAAAGCTGAGGGTTAAGGGAGAAAGAAATGCACACATATTAAAATCTCCTGGCAACAATGTCCTTCAACCTCACTTAGAAAAAATATAATTAGAGAAATGACTAATGCTGCACTGCTGAAATAGCTTTGGAAAAAAAATAATTGAATATAATAAATGTAATGGGAGAAAAGAGCTCCACTTTATTTTCAATTTTCTTAATCCAATGTCCATTGAAACTGAAATTTTTTATTTAATTGGAAAAACAGAAGTCTATCATCCATTGACACGTGTCCTGAACATGAAATTCTTCCTCTTCTCTCTTTCAAGGGTCAACATGGTGACCAAGGTTCTCCTGGTTCTGTGGGTCCTGCTGGTCCCAGGGTAGGTGCATCCGAGAGATGGCTCATCTCTGAAATTGGGCTCGTGTGGCTGGTGAGCCTCACAGGTTTTTTCCTACTCTCTAGTTTTGATGTCTTTCTCCCATAGGGCCCTGCTGGTCCTTCTGGTCCTGCAGGCAAAGATGGTCGCTCCGGACACCCTGGTGCTGTTGGTCCCGCTGGTGTGCGAGGCTCTCAGGGCAGCCAAGGACCTGCTGTGAGTATGATTTGGGAAGTAGTAAAGAACTTCAGTGACACAAACCTCAATTCTCTAGACTAACACAAGGCAATTTTGACAGCACTGTACCTGCTTCAGTCTATTTAGGTGGTCTAGGCAAAGTGTGGTTACCGCTGTAATCCCAGCAGTCTGGCAAACTAAAACAGAAGAGCTGAAAGTTTGAGTCTAGCGTGGGCAATTTAGCAACTTTGTGAAATCTTGTCGCAGAATAAAAAGAGAACTGAGGATGGAGATCAGTGCAAAGGCCCTGGATTCAATCCCCAGAACCATAAAAAGAGAGAGAATCGAGGGATAAAGACAGATCTGAAAATTATGTGCATTCAATGGGTTTTTAAACCCATGTCTACAAGTGTAGCTGGAAGAAAATCATTTATTTACATGAATTTCATTCTTTTCTGCTTATGAAAACATGCCTGTATATGAAGTTCAATGGAAAATTTGCTGCTATTGATGTCTTTCTCTTATAACCAAATTCATATCTCTTCTTTCCTCTTTGACCTTCTCAGGGCCCTCCTGGTCCTCCTGGCCCCCCCGGGCCTGCTGGTGCAAGTGGTGGTGGTTATGACTTCGGCTTCGATGGAGACTTCTACAGGGCTGACCAGCCCCGCTCACCACCTTCCCTCAGACCCAAGGATTATGAGGTTGATGCCACTCTGAAATCTCTCAACAACCAGATTGAGACCCTCCTCACTCCCGAAGGCTCCAAGAAGAACCCTGCTCGCACATGCCGTGACCTGAGGCTCAGCCACCCGGAGTGGAGCAGTGGTAGGTCCTGGCGGCCAGACCAGAGCTGCTCAGAGTCAGCTTTCACCGACATGTCAAATGCAGATGTCTCTGGGCAGACAGGAACCACACCTTTTCCCTCTTAGGTGTGGAGTGATCCGTGTTATAGTGTAATCTAACATGTTACTTAAGAGAAGCAGGGTCTTTGACTAGTTCTGACTAGAATATATATGATGCTTAGTGAGAAACTGTGTTTATTTTCTGAAAAGGTTACTACTGGATTGACCCTAACCAAGGGTGCACCATGGATGCCATCAAAGTCTACTGTGATTTCTCTACTGGCGAGACCTGCATCCGAGCCCAGCCTGAATCCATTACACCCAAGACCTGGTACAGGAGCTCCAAGACCAAGAAACACGTCTGGTTGGGAGAAACTATCAATGGCGGCAGCCAGGTGAGAAACCTCACAATCATTTTTGTTTCTACTGTATGTTATTTCCTTATGATTGTTTGCTTTTTAGTTATCGGTGTGTTAATCCTTTACCAAAATGGACTTACTGAAACAGACAAACAAAAGAGTGTGCTCTTTCCTCAGGTTCCAACTCTGTCCTAGATTGTACATTAAAATATGGATGGATTGGATACAGCCACATAACTCAAAGTTATTATTTGAATTTGACTTAATTGATAATTATGGACAAAACAGAATAACCATCATGTAGTGTGAAAGTACACTAACCACACTATACACCCACTGCGCACACTTGTTTGCAAAAATTGAGCAGCTTTTCTGAATTTGTAATCAAACCTGTTCTCCAGATTTATTGAATATCTATTAAAATTCAGTTCATTATCTAATTACAGAAAATAAGGAGACATGGCTCTCTCTCTCTCTCGGTGCTATTTTCACAAAACATATTAACACATCTGAATAGATGCCTTTAGATAGACGTGCCACAGATCACATGTACTTCTAGGTGACTGGGGCTTCCAACACAAGTAAATTGAGTTTCCTTTCAAAGTGCCACTTCCTAAGCCTTAAATCTGAGGCCCTTATTCCTTCTCACATCAGACTCTTTTAATGTTCGACATCAAAGTCCTTCTCCTCTTAACCAGAATGCCCATATTATCTAACCTGTAGTTTGAGTACAACGAAGAAGGCGTGACCTCCAAAGAAATGGCCACTCAACTTGCCTTCATGCGCCTGCTGGCCAACCACGCTTCCCAGAACATCACCTACCACTGCAGGAACAGCATCGCCTACATGGATGAGGAGACCGGCAGCCTGAATAAGGCTGTCATCCTGCAAGGCTCCAATGACGTTGAACTTGTTCCCGAGGGCAACAGCAGGTTCACCTACACCGTTCTTGCAGATGGCTGCTCTGTAAGTAATAGTGAGGTCATGGAGTAACTTTTCCTGGGGGAAGCAGGATAAGGAGATCTCCAGTGTAGACCGTTAAATGGACAGAGGAATAAGAGACCTGATTTATAGATCCTTTGCATAAATATGTTTATTTAAATTCAGGTGCTAAATCTAGAGACTTCTTACTGGATATTGCCTTCTGAAGTACCTTGAAATATTTAACAGCCATGCACTGGTTTTTGCCCATTGCATACGAGTCTCTTAAATTGTAATGTGTGGTCATAATTTTAAATTTCTTGAGAAATTTCTTAAAGAACCTAAGCTATAATTTATAGTTATAATTACATTTATTTATAGTTTATTTTACTTTTTATTAGGGCCCATATTCAACATTTTATATAATTTTATTCATTATGGGAAAATGTATTATCTATAATATACTGTAAATAGAATTCAACATTCATTAACAGCAGTATGGCATGATCCCCCCAAAGTCCCTCTTAACACACCACACACACACACACACACACACACACACACACACACACACACAGAGTCCCGAAAACAATGTTGTAGAAATAAGCCCCTTGGAATGTGTGCTGAATTGCAGCAGCAGGGACTCACAGGAAGCTATTTTTCCAAAGATTTCTGGTGGTGCGTGTTCAAAGATAATCTGTCGATACATGTCTTCAGAATGACTTGGACAAGCCAAAGAGTAGTTCTTATGAAATCTAACTTTCAGATGTTAACCATGTGCAGGAAGAGTTTTATTTAATGGATCTTTTCCCTTCTTTCTGAAAACAGAAAAAGACAAATGAATGGGGGAAGACCATCATTGAATACAAAACAAACAAGCCATCCCGCCTGCCCTTCCTCGACATCGCACCCTTGGACATCGGCGATGCTGACCAAGAAATCCGTTTGGACGTTGGTCCAGTCTGTTTCAAATAAATGAACTCAAACCTAAATTAAATACCAAACAAAGGAATCTGAACAAACTTTCTTTTTCGCCATTTCTTCTACTTCCTCTTCTTTTTAACTGAAAGCTGAATCCTTCCACTTCTGCACAATCTACTTTCTTAAATTGTGAGCAAGAGAGGGTTCCATCAGAGCGCTGTGCAATACAATTCAGTTAACTCCCTCCCTCCCCACCCCTGAAAGATTTGGAAATACTTTTGAACACTCTCACACCTGTTGTGGAAAATGTCTACCATTGTAAGAAAACCAAAATAAAAATTGAAAAATAAAATAAAAACCATGTACATTGACACCACTTGTGGCTTCTGAATATCTTCCACAGAGGGAAGTTTAAAACCCAAACTTCCAAAGGTTTAAACTACCTCAAAAGACTTTCCTGTTGGTGTGATCCTCCTCCCTAGGGTTAGGTGCTAACCTACACAGACGTAAACTGAGGTACTTGTTTGCTCATCAAAGGTGCTAATTTGCAGTATTTCAGATACTTGAAGAATGTTGATGGTGCTGGAAGAATTTGAGAAGAAACATCCTTCTGTATCACATTGAATTGTGTGGTTTTTAAAATCTAACTTAACATCCATATTTGCCATTTTATCCCCAACTAGAAATATGCAGATCATTTGCCCAAAATTGTCCTCTTCTTTGGATTCAGCATTTGCTCTCTGCCCATCTAATTTTCATTCTTTTTCTGGGTTCCAAAGAAGCCTTGTTTCTTGAGCAAGCAGAAAAATTAAACTGTACCTATTTTGTATATGTGAGATGTTTAAATAAATTGTGAACAAATGAAATAAAGCATGTTTGGTTTTCCAAAAGAAAATGCTGAGTAAACTTCCTTGCTTCAATGCTTTTTGCAGTGTAGCTGTGCATCTGCTCCAGCCTTGAGACCAAGTGCCGCCCACTAGCTGGAATTATGCCAAAAGGGTGTTTCGCTGGGGTAGGAAGAGAGAGAAGCCATCAGGGGTGCTGACCTGCAGGGGTGGCTCTGGTCCTTTGGCTGAGGGATCTGTGAGTTCTGCATGTCAGTTCACGGATCTACAATATGGGCAAGAGTTTTTCTCTGCAGGATGAGACCTCTGCCCAAGTCAGAATGGGTAACACGGAAGCAACATGGCATTGTTCAACTAGGTTCGGGATAAGAAAAGTCCCTGAAAACTTTTAGTTTATTATCCAATAATCACTTTTAACTGTGGCTGAAAGCTGGTCTATGTATAAGTAATATTACCAACTAAAACAGTCTCAAATAATCAGTGAAAATGCCATCTACTCAACTATGATGCAAGTGAGTATATTGCCTATGAAGAGGTAATGTGTGTGCCGTCAATCAGCACAGACACTTGTGGATAATAGTGCCACGAACACCCACCTGCCAAATCAAGTTCATTTTCCTCCCCTGCACCTTTCAGTGACATCTTTAATACTTTTAAACATAGTAATGTGTCAAGTAAAATGTTAAGCTTCATTTAGAAGTTATTTCCTGTTGCTGAACGTAATTGTGATTGTAATATTTCTCTCCTGTTATAAGTCATCTCAAGATTCAATTAGTTTTAAAAGCTAATGACTGAACATCATGACTCTAAAAATTTAGTAGGAGCTACTAACCAAATAGTAACTTCAAATTATGGTGCTTCTGCCGTCAGAATCAGAACATGGGAACACTTGTCTAAATATAGATTCACAGTCTTCATCAAATTCAGATCTCAAGAATCAATATTCATAAATGTGCACCAATTAAGAAACCACCAGATAAGGTTATCTCCAAGGCACTTGTGTAAGTCAGACATTCTGTGTCTGACTTGAATCAATCAATAGGCCTAATCAAGTATTATAAAGAAAACTAAACCTCTCTACAAATTAGTAATTGAAATACAACAAACTTTTAAGATAAAAACAATTAAGACACTCTGGATTAAATATAAACTATATCCTCAAGCTGAGAGCACAAGGAAGAAAAACATCGTTTAGAAAACACCTACTATACACGGACCCAATAACTCATTAGAACAATAGTAGGATCTTCATCAAGCTAAATGCAAACAGTTAAAGGCACAATGTTTTAACCACCACATGATAACATTATAGGATGATTCAACAAATGAAAAATTGCTTAGAATGGACTAGCCAGTCTTAAAAATGTTCTATCCAAGCACATTGTCATGAGAAAAGTATAAAACATGCACTTAAAAATGTTAAATGTGGGCACACGTAGTATGGCTGGGTACGATTGTTAGGCCTCAATTTTCCAAACTGTCCATAATGTACTTTTATTACTAGTATCACTTAAAACAAAATAATTCAAAATATTATGGAAAAAGAAAAGTCACCAACAAGGGAAAACAACCCCTGTGGGACAGTGGCGTTCTACAGGGAAAGTACACCCAGCTTCTACCCATCCATGTTCTGAAGGAGAAGGAAGAGCTCAGGGCCAGGCTGGGGGAGGCCCAGGACAGGCAAGAAAAGCTGGGCCAGGCAGCAGCTGCACCAAGGTTCTCACAGTTACAAAAGCAGAATCAACTAAGGTGCAAATTGCGTTTTAAACAAAACCTTCAGTGGATGGAAGAGGACACAATTAATTACAGGGACGCTCAGGAAATTAACCTCAGTCTCCTGCCGTACAAGGGTATTTGAAATGTACCTGCCTCACCTCCCTCTCTTGAGATTTCACTGCATCCCACAAGCCCTCGGTGTGGCTAGATGCGTGTTCTCTAGAAGTTGCAGATGAAGCAGTGTGGTACTTACCAAGCCAAGAGGTCCTCTGTGACTTTCCCTGGGCTCAAATAACAGTCATGAAGCAATGTTCCGAAGCCTTAACCCTTGCATGATCTGTTCTCCTTAGCAGTAATCACCAGGCCTAAGTGTTACTTCTCATGACGTCCCTGCCCCTTGTCTGGGTGAAAGTCAGCCACCTCTAACACATGCGAGTATGAAAAGGTTGAAGAGGCAGGTGGCCACATTTTGGGGAGGCGATATTAACAAGTCTGATGAGAAGGGTCATCCGAATTTCTAAAATCAGAACAGTAACACACTGGCACTGATCAAAGACACCTAGGGGACGAAAAACACAGTTATTGTCTTTAGTGCCAAAGAGATTTTTTTTTTAAAGCTATTCCACTTTATATCACTGAAAAGAAATTAGAATATAGATAAGAGTTGGAAATGTGATTGTGGGTCAAAACAACAGTCCATCTAGATGAGTTCTCTGCCTTTGAAAGTGGTATCAGGAAATTTGGGAGAAGGGTAATTGACATTATTAGTGAAACTAGCCTGAGAACTCTTATTGAATAAGCCACTGTAAATCTTCTTTGTATATAGATGTATCTAAACCCTTCTAAGTCCTTCTATTGGTTTTGGAATATGTGAGAGTTACAGTACCAGCAGGAGACAGAGGGTCTGAAGTGTTAGCTCAGCTTCCTGGCCCTCCGGACATGTAGCTAAAATATGTTCCTAGCCTTGTGCCCAGATCAGCCAGGGGTTCAGCAACTCCACATCCTTAGGGAGCAGCAGTAACCGCAGCAATGGGCCCACACACAGCCTGTGATCAGCGAATCATCCCTGCAAGTCAATGAAATGAGCATATCATTTGAGTCAGCAGCACCAGCTCTACAGTTTCCTGTCTAGTTAAGAGCCCAGGAAAATGTCTTCTACATTATCTGAGGTTTGGTTCAACCTACCTGGTCTGAGATTTCCACCAGCAGACCCACTCTAGTTATCTCCCAGAACCTTGGGGAACCCAACAGGGCATGCCCCAGCGCACACTGCAAAGCACAAATGACTTTGTATGGTTAGGTCTCAAATATCAAGTCACTGGCAGTAGAGTGTTGACTTGGTTCCATATCAATGGCCCTGCAGTTTAAGGACAGGAGCCTCTAGTTTAATGAACATGATCCTCTACAGTGATATTCTGTCAATTTTAAATTGTGCCTCCTTATGAATAAAACGTTGAGCTCTGACAACTAATTGGATGTTTCTGTTTATAAATGTTATAGGTATACTATGGTATTAATATAATATGTATAATCAGGGCTGGGGATTTAGCTCAATGGTTCCAGCGCCTGTCTTGCAAGCACAAGGGTCCAAGTTCAATCCCCAGTAACCACATACAACAATACCAGGTGTGGGGACTCATGCTCACCAGCAGTCAGTACCACATACCACCGTGCCAGGCATGATGTTTCACACTCATAATCCCAGCACTCAGGAGGCAGAGGCCGGAGGATTGCTATGAGTTTGAGACTGAGTTCAGGGACAGCCTGAATTACAAAGTGAGACCCTGTTGCAAAAAAAAAAAAAGACCAGAAAAAGAAAAATATATGTATTCATATTTCCTATAGGAACAAATGTAAAATAAGAAAATAAATACAAATAAATGATTCCACACATCAGTGAGTCATTCTCACCCTTAAACCCACCATATCTCCAACTTCAAAGACTACTGATCTAAGTCTATCCTGGGATCCAGGAGGCTTCACCAATGAATGCCTAAAACACTATGTAAAAATTTTATGCATCTGTGTGTTTTGTGAAAGAAGGTCCATAACTGTCTTAATACCTCCAAGGGGTCCATGACCCCAAAAGTTATCACAAACCACTGAACACATGCTTCTCGCTTCATTAAACTTAGACTTCTGACCTATGGCTTTTATCACTCATCTTGGTTATCTGGCTCAAAACATGCTTCTTCTCCCATCTTAATACCCTCAAACCAACCTGCATCCCCCAAATTAAAGTAGAATTCTGTTTTTAATCCTTTCTTTTCCTTATTTCATTGGTACAAGCCCTCTGTCCCATCCCAAAGCAGGTTCAAGATCTTATGACCCAAACTTACTCCACAACATCAAAATGCACTTGCCGAAATAAGAGAGAACCTCAAGACCAAACAACTATATAATGGGGGTTAAGTAATAAGTACATTTAAGATAAAATATGGAATTGTTATGTATTTAGTTTTTAGCAAAGAGTGATAGAATTTAGCTTTAAAAAGACTGTAGTTCCCAGCATTGTAAGAGATTGAAAGGACAATAATTGCTTCCCATAGAAGTTAAATGTCTTCATAAGAGCAAGGCTCCTCCTCCGGCTGTTCCCAAGCGTATGTATTATTCTGGACCCGAATTGTAAGAATAATTTTAGCAAGGATTAACAATCCTAGTGGATTCTTAGAATAAGCATAAAATTGCAATTCACCATATGTAAAGTGAAATTCATAGACACAAAAGGCATTTTACAGACAAGGTGAATATTTTTTTCTACTACCATATTGCTCTTGGTGTTCCACCGCTTAATTAGCCATAAACGGAATGGAGAAAACCAAAAAACGATCTTTTAAAAATGGAATCTATTATTTCCAGGATTACTGTGCAGGGAAAGAATAGGAGTAACTATTGGGCTGAGAGCGTGGCCTTTTCTCCCTTTGGGCTGTCTCTTCTAGTTCACTGCTCCCCCTGCTGGTTGGATAATGGAACACCCCAGTCCTTTTATGGTCCCTGGCGCTCTTACCCAGAGTGAATGTTGAGTTAGGAGACACAGCCCCCTGTCTTGCTGTCTGTCCCCCACACAGTGGCTTCTCGTCAGCTTTGGTAGTGGGATATCTCATGGACACAGTGCTTCCTCTTCTCTTTGCATCTCTGACCCATCTTTAACTTCTCTCCCATGGAGATGATAAGCAGAAGTCACAAACAGAAGATCCCTGGAGAAAGGTCTTGAGATCAGGTGGAACTGCCGAACCGGTGCCCCCACGCGCAGACAGGAACCTGTGAGAACTGCGGAAAGGAGTGGGTGGGCGTGTCTCGGAGGTGGTCTAGAAGGCACAACAGAAAGAACACAGGCCTAGGATGCAAAAGAGAGAAACGACATGAATTTTCATCCCCCTGTTAACTTCCTCCTCTGTAAGAGGGGAAAGAATTACACCCCTAAGGACGCAGCTGAGCAGATCCGAGAGAGGAACGAACGACTGTAAAGTGGAACAGAAGTGGATCCCCGGCACCGTCAGGCCCGTTCCTGTCATGTTTGCAAGGCAGGAGCCTCCTAAAAGCCTCTCACTCCACCCCTGGAAAGCGCAATCACCCTCCACGAGCACATCCTCTTTGGCGATGGAGGCCTAGCGTGGTAACACGTCCGCGAGTCTATCAGATCCAGCTCTCAACGAGACAGGCTCTGGCAAAGCTGCAAACTCTCCCCACTTGCTTGAGCCCTTCTCCACAACTGAGTAGGAAGTCGCTGGCTTGTATTCAAAGACTTGAAAGCTTTTCAATTATTTACAAAAACAAATTAACAATCCCACCTTCACAGTTAAAATAAATAAATAAATAGTTGACAAAAAGAAAGGATTGCATTTAACCTGCCCGTCGTTCGCCATTAGGACAGCCAGTTTGGGAAGGGGGCTTTCTGAGCTTGGAAACGGCCCCTTTGCGTATTTGGGACCAGTTCCTCGACATAACTGGACAGGAACCCACCCATGCTGAGTCTATCAAATTTGTGACACTTCATTTTCACAATCTGAGCTTCTAAAACCGTCCTTGGCCCTGGAAATCCTATCACAGGAGTTATCAGCACAATGGCCATAATTATTAAATTCATGTCCTCAGAGAAAATCTTGGGCTCTATGGATTTACTGAAGGGCTTTCAACATCATTAAACCACCTATTAGCTCCAGTGCTTCAAGGGTCTATATGAGTAATATCGTCAGTGTATCCACTTCAAAGAGACGTAGAAGAACCTTTGATTACAGCCATTTCCAGCATAGTTTCTCCATGGTTAATTATAGATCTACTTGTTCCTTATAGAAGTCTCAGTAATTCTGAAACTTTAATAATGTAACTAAAGCTTCTATCTGCTACTTTCCTCATCATAAGATTTTTTTCCTAATCAAAGGAAATTTAAAAATTTTTTTCCTCAGATAACATCTACAAAATTGTTCGCTTAACTGATTTCCCTGGTTTATTTGTAATAAATATTTACTTTTAATTACTATTTGGCATGTTATTAAAATATGGTGTTCCTAGGATCAGTTTTACATTCCACATGTTTTCTTGGACTTCAACTAAAATATCACAATAAGTAGCTGGCCAGTATAAATTATTTTAAAAGCTTTGCTATCTTCTCTCAAAGTGAGGACTTATCTGTCAAATAACTCAAAGTCCACTAAACCCTTTCAACCTTTGGAGAGAGAAAGGCAAATCAATGCCAAAAAGCTGGTTTGTCTACCAATAAACAAATTAAACTATGTATTTTGTAAAATTTATTGCATTGTCAGATATCTTTTTATCCTCACTTTCTCAAAGTATCTGTCATGCGCGTCTAATTCAGTAAAAGTATATCAATATACTGAGTGGGAAAAATCTCGTCTCCATCCCAGGTTTTGGAAAAGAAAAAGAACTTATGCAGATGGTTTAGTCTCCCTAGACCACTATATCCCTCATATTACAATTTGATTGATCAAAAATATTGTTTTAAACTCCTTTGGCAATTCTAACTTGCAGTACATCCAAGGAAAACTTAGCCTGTGTGAAACCCTTTAACTCAGTGGAGAGGTAAGAAGTATGTGCAAATGTGCCTTTTTCCAGGAAGACAGTGTCTAAGACATTTCTTGAAGTTTTTCCAGGTCCCCATCACATCCACTAAAAGGGCCAGGGTGGAGCCAAGATAACCGTGTTTTTCAGTAGTAAGCCAAGGTGATTTTTATGTAATCTCAGCACTCCACAGCCAATGAATTATCATTTTCATCACATCCTGGTGACTCTGTGTCACACACCCCTAAATGTTTAGGACCATAGCACTCAAGCTGCGCCCTCTCCAAGCAGCTATCAAAAAGAACATGCAATGGCTTATTGAACACATGAGCAATTAATTTGGGAACAGTTGCAGTATTACAAATATGATTAGTTATTGCACACCCAATTAATCCAGTCAGGAGAAATGTTAATTACAAAGGAGTATGGAAATTAGCATGAGTGCACGACTAAATGCCTAAATTTTGACTTGTTTCCTTATTTGTCTAGTAATTTACTTTTTAAAAAATATTTCAGGAGGTTCCATGTAGGTACGTAGATGTGAGAAATAGGGAAACATTAGCTAACACTCCAGGACTGATACAAGTCGGAAAAATCTCAGGTAGGAGACCCCCTGCTTTAGAGGTGGTCACTCTGGCATTTCAAATAACACTGCTCAAGTTTTCATCAGCAAATGTGCTAATCACATAAAATGTTTTAAAAATTTCTCATTGTTGAAATAACAGTCCTGAGGATATACGGCTAGCTAATAAATATTTAACGCTGGCAAAATTTGGGCTAAGTCTCACTCTACTGGTAGTGTCAGGAAGACTGACAAGAAAAGATGCAGAGTCCTAGCTATCTTCCAC
This sequence comes from Petromus typicus, assembly GCA_004026965.1. Classification (NCBI taxonomy): domain Eukaryota; kingdom Metazoa; phylum Chordata; class Mammalia; order Rodentia; family Petromuridae; genus Petromus; species Petromus typicus. Next base: position 8,162 of record PVIR01010643.1, on the reverse strand, counting down.
CTTAGACACTAATTATATTTACCAATATTCTTGAACCACTGAACTGGCTAAGACAGGATCACAAAATAACTTCATAATTAAAAAACAAAACTTGAGAAATGGTACAAAATGACCAAGAAAATAACATACAAAGAGAAACTGTGCTTAGTTAAATTTTTTTGAAATGAAACAATGCTCAAAACAGCTAATTTTCTCTTATGATCAATTTAATATTAATTAAAATGAATCCAGAATAATAGAAAGCCATTGGGAACCCCTCCAAAGCTCCCAAGAAACCATCTGTTTTTCTATAAGAATAGCCAAGATTTACTAGGTCTGTGCCTTTATGACCCTTCCCTCTGGGCATAACTGCAAAGCTAGGGGAAGAGCTTTAGCCAAACCAAGCCACTCATCTCTTGTCATCCAGGAGTCGAGAGTGGCGCAGGATGGCTGGTGAATGTGTGCTGTGGACAGCCAACAGACAGGCCAAGCACTTCGGTGGAGAAGGTTCCAGAACAGTACCAGGTTCCTGGTGGTTCTTGAACTGAGAAATAATCCAGTATCCTTCCACTGACTTTCCTTTTGGTTTGAGAAAGTTGCTTTCTGTTAAGTAAAATAAAAATAGTTGTAACTAATATACCCAGTAAACAAGATATGGCAACCAAAATGGAGAAATACAGGACAACCTTAGAATAAGAAAATATTCAGTGTAAGTAGAAATAAGAACCAAATTTGTGAACGTAAGTCTAACAAAGCAACTGGAGAACATTGTCGGGATCACTCTCCAAGAATGTTGGGTACTTCTTTATTTCTTCCAAGCAGAGGCATCAATGGACGATATTTATGAGGACTCTCTGATCAGATTATTTTTAATTGAAATCTTTATTGGTACATTACATATACACATCATGATTGCACTCAACAACGAGAATTTGTACTAGTATATGACACAACTTAATTCTCATTTTTTCCCATAGTCCTACCCACCCTATCACCCCTCCCATATACATAAACTTTGTTTTCTTTTTTGTTATAATCTCATTATTTTTCCCCCTTCACCCTATACTCAAAGTTTTTTTTAATGATTGCAAACACCTTGGAAGATAGACAGAGTGTTTCCCTGCAGAGACAAGGACAAGCTACTGCCCAGTGTAGTGAAGAAGGGCCAGTGTCAGGCAGCTTCACTCGCAGGACACTGTGAGAGAGTTGCTTTTGCTGGGCTCTGGGACACATGCCCTTGGGTTTCTCTGCTTTGCCCCTGGGACATGGGAGCCAGGAAACCTAAAGCCAACTGAAATCTTACGTGCTCATCTTCCTGCAGTAAAGTCTTTTGTCTCTGTGACCCGCAAGTCACATGTCTTGTGCCAACATCTGTTAAACAGCGGCAGACTAACACTTCTAAAGTAGAGATAATTTCAGATTCCTCACAATTCTTGACAAACATTTCAGAGAAAAAAGAATTCATATCAGAATGAAGCTCATTTGTTCTGCATCCCTGTCTTTCAAGTTGCTTAGCAACGAGCTGGTCCCCATTGATCTGACAAGCTGCGGTAATGAACGGCCATGCCATGTAGAAGAGTGAGTGAGCTCTCTGCTTATGGAGCCTGATTCATGTTTGTATCTTTATCCCAAGCTCAACAGCTACTGTTGACTCGTATAAACCCTGATTTTATGCAAACATGGTGCTGCTGGGTCTATAGGGAGGTATAGTAACAAGTATAGTTTGCTTAACCACTTTTCCTTAAAAACATTGTGCTTCTTCAGGTTTATGTACCTGTAAGAACAAAGATCCACTTACAGAAACTCAAGTAATCAGACATACAGAAAAGGAAAAAGAAGAAGGGTTTCTGCATGCTGAAACTGAAGGTGTCAGTGGTCTCTGCAGCAGGAGCCCGGTGACGGTGACGGTCCCCGCCAAACTCCACCCCTAGCCTGGCTCAGTCACCTTCTGTGTGTTTGTTCTTTCAAACCTGCTAACAACTGGCGAGCTTTCCCTCATCCTAACTCCTATGTGAGGAATGCTGGCACAGTTCATGAATCACCAGGCAGCCTATTAACTGGTGACCTTTGCGGAGATACCCCACCCTGAGAGTCATGTGGTATAAAAAGTGGCCACCAAGGCTTTTGAAGCCATAGGGGGTGGTTTTTGAAGGAGGCGAGTGTGTGAAAGGCTGTCACACCATCTTTCAAGCCAGCAAAAAGCCCATCGTCTTCTGCATAAAGCAGAAATTTTACTCAATTCAAATACTTGTGTGTGGATGTTGGCTACCTGTCTTCCTTTCTGACACTTTTCCTGTCTCTTTTTGGCTCCTAAAAAATATGTATCTTACTTGGCAAGGTTGGAGCATTATCTTTAAATGATGACTTAAAATACAAAGAGTTCTTAGACAACAATTTAGAAAACGCTTGCACAGAGGGAAAACGGAGGTACTGAGAGAAACAATGAACATGAATAACAAAAGAGAGAGGGCCATTAAAATGCAAAAAATAATGTTCAATTCCATTAGTAAGTGAAAGGCAAAGTAAAATTTCATTTTATTTATGGCTGTGCTCCTTCTGATTTTTTTTTTTTTGCCTATTTAACTTTTGTCTTTGTTTCTTGTAAAGCAAGACATCTACTGCTCCATTTTAGATATACATAATGATGACATTCATCGTAGGAAATTTATATCTGTGCATAATATTTCTTGCTTCTTTTTTCCTAGCGAAAATAATGGTACAGATAAGTGTTTAGCTAGAATTTTACTTTCACATATAGTTATCATGAATATAAATTAGTACAAAATTTCTAGAGAGGAACTTGTCAGTATATTCCCAAAGCTTTAAAAAGTTTGTATTTGGATGAGTTATTACTCTACTCCGGAGAATGTGTCCTGGGCATGAAATCCTTGATTTTTCTAACGACTTGAACAAAGAGAGTCCACAGAAGAGTTCCTCACAAAACTGTGAGAGTTCTAGCTTTTTATCCACCCTTCAAATTCAAACAGCACATAACTGCCCAATGCAGCTGTTCAGAGCATGTTCAGAGCAACCTAAACTTGGAGGGAGAGCAACAGAGGTGAGGGACAAGCCCTGCAGTCTCAGAAGTATCCTAACTCTGGAAAGGGCGCTGGCTACTGGCAGCACAAAGGTGACCGAAAGAACTAGAACAGCAGCGCTCCCACAGTCCCAGCAACACACACTCTGAACCGGCACCCTGGACCAAGTGCAGCCCAGCCCTCGGAACAGGTGTCCGGCAGAATCACACCGTGAGAGTGTTTTAGAAGCTCCTGCGTGACTGCCTGCGTGTCCAGCACAGCCAGCCCCTGCCTGCTCATTGCCCAGGGACTGCCCCTCCTCCTTGCATCTTATCAGTGTGAAAGTGGCAAAAATGGCTCAAAAAGGGGCCGGGGAGTTAGCTTAGTGGTTCCGGCGCCTGTCTCGCAAGCGCAAGGGCCCGGGTTCGATTCCCCGGTAACCACATAACAATACTGGGTGTGGACCCAGCAGCAACCAGTACCACATACCACAGTGCCGGGCGTGGGCGTGGTGGCTCACGCCTGTAATCCCAGCACACGGGAGGCAGAGGCAGGAGGATTGTGATGTGAGTTTGAGGCTGAGCTCAGAGCCAGCCTGAACCACAAAGCGAGACCCTGTCTCCAAAAACCTAAAAAAAAAAGGCTCAAAAAGAGATATGAAAACAGCATCAACAATCTGTGCAGAAATAAGATAGGTTTTTCATATTATATCTCAGCACAGCAGTTGCCATAGCTTTATTTATACCAAAACATTGGAAATTAACCAAACCAAATGCCTATTGTAGTAGATTTAAGTAAATAGGGGACATCCGTATGATAGATCACCATAGAGTTATTTTAAATATTCTCAAAGTTTACTTAAAGATATGCCAAATATTAACAACTGCACATTCAGGTAAACAAGAAAAATACAGTGGAGTTTCGCTGCATATGAAAGTCAGTTTTTAAAACCGACCAGTCATGGATAGTCAGAGTTACCCTGGCAGACCTGCAGATTACAGGTTCAATTTTTCTTTTGTGTTATAAAAGGAAGCTGCATGTGACGAAGTATTCACAAGCAGTGGGCTTGAGTTTAGACCATGCTGTAAGAAAATCAGAATCGTAGTCACAGAGCAATGCAGAAGCTGGAATTGATCCAAGAAGCAGCGCAGTCCTGTCCCCATCTCATGCTCATTCTTGTGAGCAACATGATTCTACAAAATTTGTTTAAATTGCCTCACACACAGAGTAAGATTTACCTAAGTGAAAGATATGTAATGATTATCTGTACGAATCCTTGTACACAGCAGGAGCTCACTTTTGTTTAAACATAATTTGCACAAAAATCCAGAAAGTATGTGTGCAAAAATAGAGAGTCTTCACCAATGACATGATGGGTACAGTGAGGTTTTTTCTTTTATCTTTTTGTATTTTGAGTCAACATATTTTGTTTTCACTATCAGCAAAAATACCATTTTTTTTAATGGCACAAAACGTAGATATCTTCCAACCTTATTTTATTATAAACGCTTAACCAAGTATAATTTCTGTGTGCAGTTTCTGAATCAAAAGTGGAAGCACTTGTTTAAATCACTACCAAACAGCGCCAGACCTGAAAGCACATGGACATGGGCTGTTCCAGTCGGCGGGACTCTATTATTGTGCCCTGGGAAAGCAGGTTACTAGGGCTATGGAAACAGCCTCCTTATGTTGCCCTAGACATTAAAACATAATTGTCAAGGGGAAGAAAGGCTCTGCCAATGAATGGACTGACTATATAAATACACACAGAGTCTATAGGAAACTGCCTCTGGAGGTCCTTTCTGAGTTTCTTAAATTCCTACCCCAGAAGCGATTCCTTGAAATATTACTAAAATATGTATTACAGAAAATATTTCTCCCCTTCATTCATAAAAAATGCATAGATGGATTCGTGGAATAAAGGAAATTTCTTACCGAAATACATATATCCTTCTAGTAAAGTCTGCTTTCATGATAAAATAAATAGATGTCTCCTATTGGAAGGATTTAAGAGATAGGTCTGTTCAAATAGTTCTTTAATTCTGTAAAATTACTGGTGGTTGAGCCAGAGTGTCAGATGTAAAATGAGATTAAATTGTGAGAATAGGCTTTACATTCTCAGCATTAAACTGGATTAATAAATTGAGGAAAGACCTGGTTCAAGAAGGACTGAAAGGTTCTGTCCAAACCAGAGTGTTTCGACTCATGAGCCACCTAGCTGCAAAGAAAAACTACCTTATCGGAAAGCAGGGCAGGCTGTGGGAAATTAATAGAGTGCTAGACCCAGCCATGGTGTAGAATTACATGGCCGGGATTAGGAAGTGAGGGGAAGGTAATTAAGTTGAGAGGACAGCCGGAAGGCACTGCAAAGCCAAAGATCAGATGGTCCTGAAGCTGAGCCCCTGGCCATCTGTTGGCAATCAGCAAAATTTATTTGATCTTATTGCATATTGACTTTATAAAAGAAACAAAAATAAAACTTCATGCTCATGAACCAGTAGGTGAGACACAAAGCGAAGGCCTATTATAACACTGCTCATTAGTGTAGCGAGTAAAATCCTTCCCACCGCAGCATAATACAATTAATACAACCTAATTGTTTCTCTTTGTCTGTGCCTCTGCCATCAGCTTCGTAAGAAGGTTTGTGTGTTTCCCGGCCTTTTGTGATTTGGTTGGAGGACTTTGTCATTTTACTGTCATGGCTTATTATATGTTGGTCCAGACAATACGCTTTTGTAAAGTCTCTAGGTGACTGAATGTATCCATGAGGAAAGTGGGTCAATCAGGCACTTATGTCCTAACCTGCATTAGCACCTGTGATTTCATTAGCAGCAAAGGGGCCCACTGTCCATCCGGCTTCCTGGAGCAGAAAATTCAGTTCTGTCCTTTACCGCTGGCCCTTCTTTCCCATCCACTATGTACCAAGTTTTCCCAAATGCTTCCCCTACATGCTGTGCTTTGTAACTACATCGGGGCTCCCTCCCTTCTGTCTCAGACACCTGAGACTTTTCCCTTCAAGTTCTCATGGTCTCAACTGCAAACCTCCTCCTTTTTCATCCCCTTCAAATCTGTCTGCCGCTACAAAGAAAGAACCACGGCTATGACCTTTCGATCTCCACTGAAAGATTTGTTTCCATGGCACTTACTGGGAAGAGTCACCAGGCATCTGCGCTCTGGGAAAGCCTCACCCGCCAGCCCCTCTCCTTTCTACCTCTCTGGCTCTTATCTCCCACCCCACAGTTGATGCCCTTCGGCAAACCCAGTGTAATTGATAAAGCAACTACTAATAAATAATTAAGCAATTTTTATTATAATCAACTCATGACATGCCTCGGGATGAGCATTTCTATTCATTTTGAGGTCTGTGCTATGCATTAATATTTAAAAATTAACTGCTTGGGTTCCAGACTTTGAGGCTCTCAGGAAAGACGACAGCACACACCCTACAGCCAGCTGTCACATGGAGCACCTGTGCAGAGGACTCTGAGCAGCTCGGAGGGAAAGCAGCCTCATCGCTGGTTCTCTGCACATTTATTAGCATTGCCCAGCAGCCACGCAGGGTGCAGCTGCACAAGAGAGCTTAAATTTTCCATTATTAAAAAATGATTGAGACAGTGTCATCCTTTGTCAAGTATCATCTTTTATGTACCTAGCAACACACTTTTAACATGCCAGATATTTGAAAGCTTTATCAGGTGGCTTCCTCAAATCAAAGGTTTTATTTAATTTTGTCCTGAGATGGCTTGAAGGAAGCAAATTGATGGCATTTTTCAATTTTACAGAGACATTTGCATTGCAGATAGACTATTTAACAGGTCACATAATCAATAAAATGACTGCTGAGGCACAGGATGTGCTCCTGAAAGACTAACATCTCAGCTGCTTCTTTCTGAAATTTCACAACATGTCTGTTTTTGTCTGCTGAAGTTTTTTCATTATAAGAAATTACTGTGTCAAGTTCTTTATAAAGCTTATTCGTTACTCTGCTTAACCTCAGCGAAGAAACATCTTTAACTGGCTTGAACAATCTATAAATGGGATGAAATGAACACTGAGTAGTAAGAAAGAAACATTCTGCATTTTTAAGTACTCAGTTTCTTTCTTATAAAGATAGATGAAAGTTGTTTATATTTTATTGCACAGCACAACACTACATATTTTAATAGCTTCATTGAGATGTAAATGACAAAAAACTGCACATATTTAAATTGTTATGTATTTGATTATCCATAAAGTATGTTTGAACTTAATAGTTTTTAAGTAAAAGCTAGAGATGACTAAAGACAACTAGCTATGATGTTCGTATTGGCATCGAAAACAATAGTTAAAATGTTAGAACATGCTCTTCCAAAACTTTTACATTTATCCACATAGATGATAAGCAAAACAGATGTGTGCTTCTATTTCTATCAAACTATGAACAGATTGCCTATATTATGTTGTACTTTTTTCCCTATTTCAAAGTTTTCATGATTATCTTTCCATGTTATTGTCTTCCTGAAGATGAGATATAAAGTATTCCATTTTATTAGTAGTAATGACTACAAAAATAAATGATGAAGAAAATGATCATCTATAATGACCTATAACCTACAGCCAGCTATAACCATAAATTTAAAACCACAAATTATCTATATGATCGCCATTAATTTTAAACTGAGTGACATAAGTACATATATTTATTAAAATAGTAAGCAAACTACATGTATTATTTTGTACTCTAAGTTTTAAAAGTCTGTAATAAACATTTGTTCTTTTTTTACAGTTCTTTTTATAAAAAATTAAAATATATATAAATGATGAAGAAACATTATTAATTATATATTTAATTAAAGAAATTTAAATAATATTAAAAAGGAATATATTTAAACCTTGGAATAAAATACTTCTGTATAGATAGGTATAGACAGAACATCATTATTAAATAATTTCTTAATCTAAATTTGACAAGAGCATTTTCCATGTTATTATATATTTAAGGAATAATTTTAAATAGACAAATAGATCATCTATAGTACATTAGATTATAATATATAGATATATAATGTTGCATAGACAACATTAGATATATTAAAATATTTAAAAATCTTGGCCAATTTTATAACTCATTTTTTATTTTCATATTTATAAAAATAAAGCTATCCTTCAATTAGTCATAGGATTAAA